>JBANSL010000009.1:48300474-48487974 GCA_037127255.1 Persicaria tinctoria
TGTTCCCTTGCTGCTCTCTCAGCGGCGATAGCAGCATCTTTAGCGTTGATAGCGGCATCCCTTGCGGCTAGTTCCCTGGTAAGCCTAGCGATCAGCTGTTCCTGTGTCTCTGCAGCCGACATGATCCTTTTGAGTTTGGAGTGGATGTGTAGGTAGCGCTCCGGTTCGTCTAAGCTGTCAAACTCAGGTGTTTGACCAGAACGACGCATACACCTGCAATCTAACTCAAAGAGACAGTGAGGACTGACTACCTAAGGCGCGATTGATTGCTTCCCCGGCAACGGCGCCAATTTGTTGTTGCAGGAGGATGGTCAAGTATGAAATAAATATGAAATATAGTTCAGATTGACTTCCCTGTCTCAGCAAATAATACAAGACTTCCTCCCGTTGTAGTAAGAGAAAAGTCAGGATCGAATCCACGAGGAAGCACGTCAGCGGTTCTCAGGTAGCTATCAGATTCTCACAGACACAGCAGAAAAACAGAAACACGGCAAGAAAAGAAACAAATAAACCCGGCAAGGGCAACTAAAATAAAAGCAAAGAACAAATAAAAGACAGAAATAAAAGCAAAGCAAAGACGAAAGCAAAGGCAGAAAGTAACTCGAGGACACAGAAGCTACTCGATCTCGAGTAGCTGTCCTCTAGATCGACTAAGGTAAGTCGATTGCAACAACTCAGAAACAGAAAACAAAGCAACTCGACAAAACAAGCCAACTCGACCTCGACAAGAGGTCCTCGTGACAGGCCTAAAGTCGTTATGCCAAATCAAAGTAAATTCCTAAGATGCAAACTATAACAAGTATAGTAGGTAAGTTAGGGTCGAACCCACAGGGAAACAGAATCAATTGTAAGAGCAAGTACTATTACCCAAAGGTAACTGATTAAAGGGGGAGTTTTGTGTGTGAGAAATAGTAACAGAACAAGTTGCAAGCAAAGGTTGTGAATATATGATGGAAAGGTATCACACCAGGTAATTATCCACACAACAATTGAGATGGTTCATCATCGCATCCTATGAATCTCAAGTTCTAATGTCCAGTAATTGTTCTCAATTCAGATCGTGTAATAGCTTTTAGTCCTACCAGTCCTAAAAGCACTTATCACTAAATTACAAGGGAAAACCTTCACCAAATAATAAAGCAATAGCATTCAAATATGAATTATAATGAGATACAAGCGATTCTAACAACCCGTTAAAATAGCCTGTAATCGAATCTCCCTCACAATCTACCACAAGCAACCGCGTATGGAGATTGTGTTTGCTACAATGAATCTACAACCCCAAACCTGGAATTGGAAATCCTAGCAATATGACTAGTATTGATAAACCTAGGTGATCAATCCAGATAAATCAATAATAAGCAATCAAGCAATAAGCTCAGGAGATCGAAACAATTAACAAAGGACGAACAAGAGTAGAATACTCACAACCAAATCAATTGAAGGCTTCAAAGAACCAAGTGTAACAAAGGAGAGTTAGTTCTCCATAGGGTTTGTGAGATGATGAAAAGGGAAAATACGTCTCTGGAAAATAACCTAATAACCTCTCTTCTGCCTTCTCGGCCTATATAAACTAATTAAAATCGGGTTTAACATCCCGTACAATTATAATAATAAAATATTAAAACTAATAAGATAAACAGAATCGGATAAGAATCCGTCTTCAGGACTGACGCGGGCGCGCCAAGTGCAGCGCGGGCGCGCCAGCTTCATCTTGCTTCTTCTGTCTGTTCAGCAGCGCGGCCACTTCCTCCTAGCAGAGTGGTCGCGTCGGGTAGCAGCGCGGGCGCGCCAGGTGCAGCGCGGCCGCGTCAAGTTGCAGCGCGGGCACGTCATTGGTTTTTCCCGAAAATTCCGTCTCAAATTAGCTTTCGACGTCAACATGAAAGTTGTAGCTCTCTGAAAGAGCTTTCCAACGCATGGTCATAATAGTCGATCGGACAACCGAGGCCTCCAGAAAGTGCAAAACAAGTTCAGCATGTCTGGCGACAATTTCTGCAGACTTGTTCTTCGTTTAGGTTCGCTTCTTCTTCTCAGGACCTCTTGAGATCTTCATGTAAGCTTCTTCGATCAACTAGACATTCTCATCAAATGCGTTATCAACTCATGTCTTCTCCTCGGATCTACCATTACCTGAAATAATCAATAAAAGCGTGTAGATTCCGACTCCGACAACATAGAGAACTAATATGCAAATCATGCTTAATCCATCCATGAAATGCATCTTAACTAAACTAAATGCAACCTATTATGCCTACCTAAATGCATGCTATCAAACTCCCCCACACTTAACCTTTGCTTGTCCTCAAGCAATGATAGAATGAACATGAATCAACGCATCCCACAGGAAATCCTTTCAAGTTTCAACCTCATCAAAAAGCAACATTATAGCAGGTGAAAACATAAACCAAGCAAACAAACGTCATAGCATGTATTCCAGTGATCAAAGCTCAAAAGTAGACGTCATCCAACCTCACCAGAAATATGTGTTTCACTCATGTGTTTAGGCTTTTAAGTACAACTCTCAACTCAAACCATTCATGCACTAAGCTCATAGACATTGACCACCATATCACCAATTCTCTACCGAAATGTCATTACTTGTGGGACACAATAAAGAAAATAAAATGCAACACCTTTTTTTTTTCCTTCTTTTTCTTTGGTTTTCTTTTCTCTTTTTTTTTCTTTTTCTTGTCTTGGTGCTTCCTTACGCGAAGCGCAAACATGGGTGTCATGAATGGCCCCGGTCTATCAACACCTCAACTACTAATATGAAGTCCACTTGAACACCTTTTGACGCAAGTTGCAAACATGGGTGTCATGAATGAATCTGGTTACTCAATGGTCAAGCTTCTTTCCTAGTGGATAGTTTTCAACACCTTTTTGTGAGTCGGTCTTTAAAAATAGATACTGCAGTCAATGTCAAGATGTAGCAACACTAGGCGAGTAATTCACACAACTGAGCAAAAAAAATTTCAAATAAGGCCAAACATTCTCACATAGTCATGTTTTTAGGACTTCAATCACATTTTAGCTCAATCATACATGCTCAATTACATTCGCTAGCTCATGTTCCACAAAAATCAAATACAGATAATAATCAAAACATCCAGAACTCCATGGGATTTTTATGAATCATGCTTGAAATTTAAAATAGAGCACAAACTAAGCAAGATGGGTATTTGACTAACACATATGTATGAAATGCATGCTCTATTTTTGGATTTCTGAAATTTTAATTTTTTTTTTATATTTTTTTTTTAATACGAAAATAAACAAAGATTAATAAAAATGATTACAGAAATTAAACACGATGCATAAATTTAAATATGATCTCCTATATGCATCTATATATAGAATTTCTCTCCCCCACACTTAAAGTTTTCATTGTCCTCAATGAAACAATAAAGACAACAAAAGTAAACCAAATACAATCAGGGTGAAGGAAAAGAAAAAGGGAAAAGAAAGAAAAACTTACCTCGGGTTGCCTCCCGAGAAGCGCCTTTGTTTCATGTCGCTGGCTCGACTAATTGGCCCTTGATTGACCTAGGTTCCTCCACCAGGGTCACCAACACCAGTCATCTCATTGACAAATGCGGGAACCCTTGAAAGGTGTAACTTTCTGTCCAAGCTGTCATCCCAAACATAGTGGTTCGCTTCTCTTCGAATAGAGTGAATTCCCAGAACGGACTGAGATGGGCTGAGAGGTAATGGCGTGGGCGCGTCAGGGGTTGACGCGGGCGCGTCGGTGGTCAGCGCGGGCGCGCCATTGAGCAGCGCGGGCGCGTCATAGGTCAGCGCGGGCGCGTCATCTGTTGACGTGGGCACGCCAGACTCCGGCTTGCCCTCCTCATTCACCAATCTGCTTAAGTGGTCAGCCACCAAATTCTCCGCTCCTTTCTTTTCCTTAATCTCCACATCAAGAGTGCAAAGATGACTAGGGCGTTGTTTGAGTTCAATTTCAGGTGCCTGCACAACAGATGGAACAAGCACTTCGCTTGGAGTCAGTAGATTGGGGCCAATGCCCAAAAGAGTAGGGGACTTACCTTCTACATCCATCTGGGCTGCTAATTCCTGCATGTTAGATGTAATTGAAAAATCTGTATAGGACTCGTCAATAGCATTCCCAATAATTGACTGCAACTCATCTTCCCTAGACATATCACATATATCTTGAGCTAATGGTTCAATCACATCAATAGAACACAGAGAATGGTCATCAACAGGATGTTTCATAGCCTTGTATAATTCGAATCCAACTTTTTTTCCATCAAATTCCATTGTTAGTGTCTCAGAGACACAATCAATTTTTGTCCTAGCTGTTTTAATAAAGGGTCTACCTAACAGAATAGGCGCATCATGCTTATCATGTTCCATATCCAGGACAAAGAAATCTGCAGAAAAAATCAGTTTATCGACCATAACCAAAACGTCTTCTACTACTCCTTTAGGGTATTTATGAGACCTGTCAGCTAGTTGCACAGTTACTCCAGTTTCATGCAAAGGTCCTAAATCTAGCGATTTGTACAGTGAGTAAGGAAGCACATTAATGGAAGCACCCAAATCAAGCATAGCTCTATCAAATTTTACATCTCCAATGACACAAGGGATAGTAACCATACATGGATCAGCGCATTTTTTCGGCATTCTCCTCTGAAACACAGCGGAGACTTGCTCACTTACTTTCACTTTCTTTTTTCCTTTCAGCTTCTGATTTCTCCTCACCGTGCAAAGCTCCTTCAAGAACTTGGCGTACTTGGGCACAGTTTTTAACATTTTCAGCAGAGGAATGTTCACCTGACACTTGCTGAATGTCTCAAACAGCTCTGAATCATCGATTACCCTCCTCTCTTTGAGTGCCTCAGGGAACGGAGGTTTTGGTTTCTCCGACCTGAGAGGGGGAAAATTTGGTCGTACATATGTATCGACATAGGGTTCAGATTCAGGCGGGATCGGGCTCGATGTGGGCGCGCCAGAACTCAGCGCGGGCGCGTCAGGGGTTAGCGCGGGCGCGTCGGACTGTGGCGCGGGCGCGCCAGTGTTGGGCGTGGCCACGTCGGAGACCTGCGTGATTTTCTCCTCTCCTTCCTGACTTTTCAGCTCTTTTCCATTCCGAAGAGTTATAGCACTGACGTTTTCCCTTGGATTGACCACCGTTTGAGATGGTAGACCCACTGACGTTTTTGCCTCTATTCTCGTGATTGCTTCAGCCATTTGCCCCATTTGTTTCTGTATATCTTTTATGCTCGATTCAGTTGCCTGAACATGCGCAGTGAAGTGCTGTGTCAGAGTATTGAGCATGGACTCAGTAGAGGGAGCGTCACCCTGCTGCCTCTGATGGTAGGGAGGTGGCTGTTGCTGATGTGGTTGGTTTGGTGGATCCCTCCATCTGAAATTTGGGTGATCCCGCCAACATGGGTTGTAGGAGTTTGAGTAGGGGTCATGTCTGGGTCTCTGAGGTCCATGTCCACCTATAGCACTCACTTCAGCGGTGTCTTCCTGGAGTGTAGGACACGCATCAGTTGGGTGGAAGTTATCTCCGCAGATTTCACAAGCTTTGAGTTGTTGAGGAGTCCCTTTCAGAGTGAGCCTCCTAACCATATCCTTCAATTCAGCAATATCCTGGGCTTGGTTAGAGTCTACCGAGTTGACTCCTTTCCTTCTGGTGGATTTCCCAAAATTTCTAGTCCCCTCAGCCATTTCCTGAATCTTCTCCATAGCCCCCTCTGGCGTGGCATTCAGAATATTTCCTCCGCAGGCGGCATCAATCATCCTTCTATCAGATTCCAGCAATCCCCCATAGATGTATAAGACTAGGTCCTTCGTGTTGTAGCCATGGAAAGGGCAATTAGCGCAAAGCTTCTTGAACCTTTCATTGTAATCATAGAGGGTTTCATCATCTTCCTGCTCTATATTGCTGATTGCCTTCTTCAGGGTGTGTTCTCCTTCTTAGCAGGGAAGAATTTCTCCAGGAAGGCCTTGTGGAGCTTAGGCCAAGTATCGATGCTCCCTGTAGGAAGACTGTAGTACCAGTCATCCGCAGCATCGAGCAGCGTGAACCCAAAAGCTCTCATCTTTATCTGTGCTTCGGATATGTTGGCTGGTTTCATGCTCATGCACACATTATGAAACTTCCCCATGTGCTTGATGGGGTCTTCTCCAGCCAATCCATGGAATTTGGGCAGTTGATGAATCAGCCCAGACTTTAGCTCAAAATGGTTGTCATCCCCTATAGCAGGGATTGTCACAGCAGGTGCCTGCTGTGTGATGTTTGATGCTGTCAGCTGTCGCAGCGTCTGATTTGCATTATCAGCCATTGTATAATGTTCTCTATGGCGGCGGTGGTATGTCCTGTCTATTTCCCAATCAAAATAAAAAAGATGGGGATCAGTAGCACGAGTGCGAACCATGCAAGAGGTTCGCACCCAAACAGGTAATAAGACAAACAAGAACAAAGATTAACCGTTTCCCCGGCAACGGCGCCAAATTTGACAGGCCTAAAGTCGTTATGCCAAATCAAAGTAAATTCCTAAGATGCAAACTATAACAAGTATAGTAGGTAAGTTAGGGTCGAACCCACAGGGAAACAGAATCAATTGTAAGAGCAAGTACTATTACCCAAAGGTAACTGATTAAAGGGGGAGTTTTGTGTGTGAGAAATAGTAACAGAACAAGTTGCAAGCAAAGGTTGTGAATATATGATGGAAAGGTATCACACCAGGTAATTATCCACACAACAATTGAGATGGTTCATCATCGCATCCTATGAATCTCAAGTTCTAATGTCCAGTAATTGTTCTCAATTCAGATCGTGTAATAGCTTTTAGTCCTACCAGTCCTAAAAGCACTTATCACTAAATTACAAGGGAAAACCTTCACCAAATAATAAAGCAATAGCATTCAAATATGAATTATAATGAGATACAAGCGATTCTAACAACCCGTTAAAATAGCCTGTAATCGAATCTCCCTCACAATCTACCACAAGCAACCGCGTATGGAGATTGTGTTTGCTACAATGAATCTACAACCCCAAACCTGGAATTGGAAATCCTAGCAATATGACTAGTATTGATAAACCTAGGTGATCAATCCAGATAAATCAATAATAAGCAATCAAGCAATAAGCTCAGGAGATCGAAACAATTAACAAAGGACGAACAAGAGTAGAATACTCACAACCAAATCAATTGAAGGCTTCAAAGAACCAAGTGTAACAAAGGAGAGTTAGTTCTCCATAGGGTTTGTGAGATGATGAAAAGGGAAAATACGTCTCTGGAAAATAACCTAATAACCTCTCTTCTGCCTTCTCGGCCTATATAAACTAATTAAAATCGGGTTTCACATCCCGTACAATTATAATAATAAAATATTAAAACTAATAAGATAAACAGAATCGGATAAGAATCCGTCTTCAGGACTGACGCGGGCGCGCCAAGTGCAGCGCGGGCGCGCCAGCTTCATCTTGCTTCTTCTGTCTGTTCAGCAGCGCGGCCACTTCCTCCTAGTAGAGTGGTCGCGTCGGGTAGCAGCGCGGGCGCGCCAGGTGCAGCGCGGCCGCGTCAAGTTGCAGCGCGGGCACGTCATTGGTTTTTCCCGAAAATTCCGTCTCGAATTAGCTTTCGACGTCAACATGAAAGTTGTAGCTCTCTGAAAGAGCTTTCCAACGCATGGTCATAATAGTCGATCGGACAACCGAGGCCTCCAGAAAGTGCAAAACAAGTTCAGCATGTCTGGCGACAATTTCTGCAGACTTGTTCTTCGTTTAGGTTCGCTTCTTCTTCTCAGGACCTCTTGAGATCTTCATGTAAACTTCTTCGATCAACTAGACATTCTCATCAAATGCGTTATCAACTCATGTCTTCTCCTCGGATATACAATTACCTGAAATAATCAATAAAAGCGTGTAGATTCCGACTCCGACAACATAGAGAACTAATATGCAAATCATGCTTAATCCATCCATGAAATGCATCTTAACTAAGCTAAATGCAACCTATTATGCCTACCTAAATGCATGCTATCACCTCGATCTCGACGAAGAAAAGTAAAGACAGAAACTGTAAATCGACAAAAACAGCAGAAAACTAACTCGACCTAGACAACCCCTCCTCGACCTCGACAAGCACAGTACTCGAGATCGACAAAAAACTGGTCTATGTCGACAACAACAGAAACTTAAAACTTTGCAGAATTGAAGACAGAATGCAGAAATTTAACGAAGTGAATCAATATATTAAAAGACCTCCAAGGCTAGGGTTTCAATACCGCAACAATAACCATGCAAAACAACACATAAAGGCATAAAAGATCATGCTTTCCATCAAATAACTTTCGTCATTAACAAATAGGCATATAGAGGCTCTCGCATAAACCCTAATTGTTACTAACCCTTTTTCACATAATTAATCCAAGTTGCATTAAGATCACTTTCGCTTCAATAATACAAACAAGGATCACCTTCAACTCTCGCAAAAGAATCATGCTTATAGGGATAGAAGATGAATCGCACAAAAGATCTGACCTTTATCGCATCGCCTCACATGGCCACCGTCGGGCTCACCCCAGCCCCAGAAGTGGGTGGACTACTCACGGCTCATCGCAATTGCAGACATTGGTGTATGAAAAGAACTAACTTGCATAAAACTATATTCAAAGCCTTTACAATTCCGGCAATCAACTTTCGCAGAAAGCCAAAACCCTAAAAACCTTAGAACCCCTAAACTTCTCTGTGGAACTACTTGTCTCTTGATTGATGAATAAAACTGAGCCCCATGGGCTTTATTTATAGCCTTCATTCCCTAGCTATTCTAGGAAAGAAGATATCTATCTCTATCTAAATCTATATCTAAAATTATATCTAAAAGCCTTAAAGATAAATAAATTGTTTTAAGGAATTAAATCTAAAAGGAAAAGATAAAACTAAATAGGGTAAGTCTTCATGTCTTGATAGATCTCCTTCCATAGATAGACTTTGATCAACTTTGGATAGATCTTCGGCCATTCTCGGATTCCTTCATGCCCAAGTAAAGCTAAACCGAGTAGGACTTGTCACGACGAAGCGTTTCTGGAAACTGGGTCTACTCGACCTCGACCACGGCCTTGTCGATCTCGAGTAGCCCTCGTCTATCTCTAGTAGCCCTCGTCTGTCTCGAGTAGCCGGTGCTCGACAAGGCTCGGACATGGCTCGGAGGTCTAGTCGATCTCGAGTAGCCCTACTCTGTCTCGAGTAGAGGTGGTCTGCGTCTTCGTTTTCGGCTTCTCGGCTCGGCACAGCTCGTCGACTCCGGACATGGCTCGTCGATCTCGACCAAGTCTACTCGAGATCGAGTAGGGTTCCGGGAGTCGGGTTGTCTCTGACTCAGTGTCCTCGACCAGCCCTACTCGACCAGGTGTGGTCGAACAGCCCTTGTCGAGATCGAGTAGAGGCTTGTCGATCTCGAATAGAGTTCTCTCAGCTTTCTGTTCTGTTCTTGAAACGCACTTTCCCGAGTCCTCGTTTGTCGGATTGACGCATATGACCATGCGTTGGAAAGCTCTTTCCGAGGGCTACAACGCTCATGAATACATCAAAGCTTGATTCAGAATGAAGAATGGTGAAATATGGCCTTTTCTCCAGCTGCACCATTCTTAGCTTCTCCATGAGTTTCCTTTAAGCTCCAAAGTGCGTCCGATTTCTGCGAAATATAACCAAAACTTGTGTAGACCTCCATATATTGCAAATAAGTGTAAACTACACAGATTCTGTATTGGTCTAACCCAAATGTATGAAATGCGTGCAGAAATCGATATAAAAGTAAGTGTAAAACATGGCAGATTCAGCTTACAACAAACACCCCATACTTAAGCTTGCTTGTCCTCAAGCAATACTTTTGTCATTCAGGGGAAGAATTCAAACTCTCAACATCTTAGATTTATTCTTATATGTCCCTGCAATCAATTATCATCTTCGAAAAGGTGCTAGTGTCACAGATCCATGCATGTGCAAATATGTAAAAGCAACATCTACTCACAAAAGGAGGGTTATGCATAAACAATTTATACGACAAAGCACTGATAATCAAGAAGACTTTAATTTAAGCTCAATAAGGAGTACATTGGTAAAAGGCTAAAGGTGGGCAATTTTTGGCCATGTGATGCTTTTGATCCAGGGAAATGGAGTATTTCCAAATTGAATTTCCACATTCCTTCTTCCATTTGATTCATCACCTTTCATAATGCTTTTCTCAATAATAATGCTTTTACCTCTCTAACCTCAGCACTGCCTTCTCGCGAGTCGCAAACATGGGTGTCATGAATGGCCCCGGATACTTAGTGCTTTGGACTCCTCACAATGTGTCCCATCTCTCCAAACTATTATCTCAGAGAGCAGGGTCAATCTACCTTTATCTCCTGAGGTGATTGGATTTTCTTTCACTCATTAAATTTTCCATATATTTCAAATAATTTCCTTCCAAACTCCAAATATGATAACAACACAACAACCATATAACATTTCCATAATGTAATCATCATTCTCAACATAATCCCCGGATAAGGTAAAGAAAGGCAAATATTTAGATCATGTGGAGCAATATTTGAAATAAGGCATATTATGGCTTTTGTGATGCGTAAGCATAGGTAAGGCTAGGAATTAACAATGAGCATTATATGGAAATATAAAGTCCTCCATCATCTTATCATGCAACATGTCAAAAGCAACTTCAAATTTTACCTTCTTTCATGGTTTTCAATAAATAATGCACTTCATTGTGACTTCCCTTTACTAGGCAATTTCATGCTATATCTCTAATGAATCCAATTTTGCATCGTCGAGTTCAATATAAGCTTCCATGACATTATTCAAAATTTTTAATGGGGGTCATTTTTCTCAAAAATTTGGAAAACATGCATATAAGCACATAAAGCAAATAATGCATTCCAAAATAGCCATGTAGCAATTCTAAGAAATAATGCACAAATAATGCACAAAAAATGTCAAATATGATCAAATATGCACAAGGTAAGCCCTTCCCCCACCCCATACTTAAACATTACAATGTCCTCACTGTATAAAAACAAGGGTAAAGAAAGAAACTCACAAGACAGATGTGCAGAGCTGCAAAATTTCGACTGAAAGCACCTCTTGGGCCGAGCATGAATGTAGCTTGGTTCTATCCATGGACCTGAAAATTAGAAGACATGTACCAACAAAAGAAAAACCAAAGAAACAATGTTCAAAACCAAAACAACGTCTCAAATGTCCTAAAAAGTCTATGTACATGCTCTAGATTTTATAGTCGCTAGGCCGACTTTCCATTTAGCTCAAGGTGGCATTTGCAGGGCCCATGTAGCTTGGGCCTCAAATAAGATTCCATTCTTGTCCATCAGCTGTAATCCTCCAGAATGGATCTTGTTCACCACGAACGGTCCCATCCGCTTTTTGTTGAATTTGTTGGGAAACCAATGATCCTTTGACTTAGAGACATAGAGCTTGTCTCCAACTTCATATTCCTTAGGCTCATCATTGGAAATCCTGCACAATCGCACATACCAAGGCAGACCTCTCCCATGTATAGATAAATCTTTAATGGAAATAGGAGAAGAAAGATCCATACCTTGACTTACCTTCGCGGAAACGGAATCGGGGACCACTGTGTTTGGTCGATCTCGACTAGGGCTCCTCGAGATCGACGAGACTGCTGGCTCTGGTGGTGTCCTGGTTGAAGAGGCAGAAGTCGACGAAGAAGTCTGGTCGACCTCGACAAGCCTACTCGAGGTCGAGTAGGGCTCTGGCTCTGGTGGCTTGCTCCTCGAGAAAACAGGGTCTGGTGGCGCCGGCTGGTGGTCGACCTCGACAAGCCTACTCGAAGTCGAGTAGGGCTTTGGAGTCACCATCGTCGAGGAAGGTGCCGTCGAGGAAGATGGCTCTGGTGGTGCCGGGTGCTGGTCGACCTCGACAAGCCTTGTCGAGATCGACGAGGGTTGTCCGTCTGGTTGCTGCGGCGTCAAGGAAGCAGGATCTGGGCTCCTCGATCGGTGGTCGAGATCGACGAGGGTGTGGTCGACCTCGAGTAGACTCGGCTTGTCTTGTTCGCTGCTCGACGAAGCCGGCTTCGGTGGAGTCTCCTTGGTCTGGTCGAGATTGACCAGGGTTTGGTCGATCCTGACCCCATACTTAGTCCTTGTGTTCTCCTTGAGGATTGCCATGATCTCCTCCACCTGGGCCTCCATGTCCCTCTTTTCTAGCTCCTCGGGGGTCAAATTCCTGACCTTGGGTTCCCCGCAGGTGATGTAGCCAGCTGAGATAGATTTGACCTCTTCCATCGGACCCGTATGCCTTTCAGTTTTGTTGAAGGAATACTCAATTACTTCATCGCTGATGTTGAAGGTGAGCACTCCTTTCCGTACGCTTATGTTGGCATCCACAGTCGCCAAGAATGGTCTCCCTAGAATAATTGGACAAGCAGGATCTTCTTGCATATCAACAATTAAGAAATCAGCAGGAACGAAGAATTTACCTACTTGTACTGGGACATTTTCCACCATGCCTGTTGGAATGACCACTGTGTTGTTGGCCATGTATAGTCTAGCATCCACAGGCTCCAGGGCACCTATCTTAATCTTGGACCAAATCGTTAAAGGCATAATATTAACACTGGCTCCAAGATCACATAGGGCATTAATTCTGTAAGGACCAAATCCAATAGTTATAGCAAACTTACCTGGATCCGGCCTCTTCTCCAATATGTCCAGATGGCTGCACTCCTCTGTGATTTCTGCCATCGGTCGCTTTTTGCTCAGAATCTCCTTCAGGAACTTGACGTAGGACGACATTTCATTGAGAGCTTCTGTGAAGGGGATAGTGACGTTCAGCTTCTGAAGCATCTTGATGAAGCGCTGAAACTTTTTCTCCGCTGGGTCCTTTAGAGATTTTGTTGGGAAAGGCAGCTTCTTTTTCTGAGTCGGAGCCAGAACAGATGTCGGAGGTGCTGCAGATTTCTCGACCGAGGGTTCCTCGATGTCGACTAGAGTCTTGTCGAGATCGACTGGATTGGGTGCAGTCGAGTTGCTGTTCGGCGCAGACGAAGATTCTGGCAATTTCTCCTCGAGGTCGACGAGAGCCTTGTCGAGGTCGAGTACGGCCTTGTCGAGATCGACTACGGCCTTGTCGAGGTCGACTTGCTGTTCTTCGTCGTTCTGCTGCTTTCCGACCTCTAGCTCTTGCAGTTGATGGCCGCTTCTGAGTTTCACAGCGGCGATGTGTCCAGTCTTTCCCTTAGGATTTGGTTATGAAGATCCAGGGAGTGCGCCTGACTGTCTGGGGATTCCTGCGGCTAGCTGACCAATCTGTGTATCAACTGTTTTCCGCCATATATCCATTTCCCCAAGCCTAGAGTTGACACCTTGCATCTGAGTATAGACGGAGTTGAAGGACTGCCTAGTTTCTGTGTGGTTTCTCCGTATTTCCTCCAGGACCAGCTGTATATCATCCTTTTTCTGTTCCCTTTCTGGATGTCCTGGAGCTCTGTAGGGCGGGGGATTCCTAGGGACACCTTGGTTCCACTGTGGTTGCTGAAACCTTTGGTCCCCCATGTAGCGATTTGGTCCCCCTGCGTAAGCTGCATCCTCATGGTGTTCTGCTATCCTGACTTGTTCTGTGTGTGGGCACTCAGGAGTGGTGTGCCTTTGCGATCCGCATTCAATACAAGGCTGGTTTACAGAGAGATATTTGACTTGCTTGATGAGCTTCCTATTCTGATCTCTGTAGTATTGTTCCCTGACATCTGGATCAATCTCCTTTGATGGCTCATAGAGGGGCATGGATGGTGTTGGCCTGGCGTATGGGTTCTCTTCATAAGTTGTAGTAGACCCATACTTGTTGTCGTAGGTAGTGAGCTTCTCCAGCACTCCCCATGCGTCACTTGGCGGCATTGTCAGATACTCGTAGTGAGTATAATTGTTGATTCTGTCCTTAGTGACTTGATCAAGAGAGTTGAAGAAGATCTCCTGAATGATGTAGGGTGGCTGTCCATGAGTAGGGCAAGATCGCAACAGTTCCTTGTAGCGCTCCCATGCCCTTGCCAGCGGTTCCCCTTTCTGCTGTTTAAAGGCAGTGATTTTCTGGCGGAGATGTGCTGTTTTGGCAGGTGGGAAGAATTTGTTCAGAAACTCTTGCTCTACTTGGGCCCAGGTTGTGAGTGATCTTGCCTTCAGCCCTTCCAGCCATTTCAGTGCAGGTCCAGCGAGCGACCAGCGGAAAGATTTCATCTTGACATATTCCAGAGTTGTACCTTCTGCAAGAGTACGACACATATCATGAAAATTAGTAATATGTTGAAGAGGACACTCATTAAATCTGTCGTAAAAGGCATTATTTTTAAGCTCTATAAGAAATTGAGTGCGAATTTCAAAAGAGTTTTCAGGGATTAAAATCGCCGATTGAGGCACGACGAGAGTTGGGTGCATGTAGTCCTCTGCCGTGGTTGGATACTGGGCAAGCTCAGCTTGTGCTTGTTCCCTTGCTGTTCTCTCAGCGGCCATAGCAGCATCTTTAGCGTTGATAGCGGCATCCCTTGCTGCTAGTTCCCTGGTAAGCCTAGCGATCAGTTGTTCCTGTGTCTCTGCAGCCGACATGATCCTTTTGAGTTTGGAGTGGATGTGTAGGTAGCGCTCCGGTTCGTCTAAGCTGTCAAACTCAGGTGTTTGACCAGAACGACGCATACACCTGCAATCTAACTCAAAGAGACAGTGAGGACTGACTACCTAAGGCGCGATTGATTGCTTCCCCGGCAACGGCGCCAATTTGTTGTTGCAGGAGGATGGTCAAGTATGAAATAAATATGAAATATAGTTCAGATTGACTTCCCTGTCTCAGCAAATAATACAAGACTTCCTCCCGTTGTAGTAAGAGAAAAGTCAGGATCGAATCCACGAGGAAGCACGTCAGCAGTTCTCAGGTAGCTATCAGATTCTCACAGACATAGCAGAAAAACAAAAACACAGCAAGAAAAGAAACAAATAAACCCGGCAAGGGCAACTAAAATAAAAGCAAAGAACAAATAAAAGACAGAAATAAAAGCAAAGCAAAGACGAAAGCAAAGGCAGTAAGTAACTCGAGGACACAGAAGCTACTCGATCTCGAGTAGCTGTCCTCTAGATCGACTAAGGTAAGTCGACTGCAACAACTCAGAAACAGAAAACAAAGCAACTCGACAAAACAAGCCAACTCGACCTCGACAAGAGGTCCTCGATCTCGACGAAGAAAAGTAAAGACAGAAACTGTAAATCGACAAAAACAGCAGAAAACTAACTCGACCTAGACAACCCCTCCTCGACCTCGACAAGCACAGTACTCGAGATCGACAAAAAACTGGTCTATGTCGACAACAACAGAAACTTAAAACTTTGCAGAATTGAAGACAGAATGCAGAAATTTAACGAAGTGAATCAATATATTAAAAGACCTCCAAGGCTAGGGTTTCAATACCGCAACAATAACCATGCAAAACAACACATAAAGGCATAAAAGATCATGCTTTCCATCAAATAACTTTCGTCATTAACAAATAGGCATATAGAGGCTCTCGCATAAACCCTAATTGTTACTAACCCTTTTTCACATAATTAATCCAAGTTGCATTAAGATCACTTTCGCTTCAATAATACAAACAAGGATCACCTTCAACTCTCGCAAAAGAATCATGCTTATAGGGATAGAAGATGAATCGCACAAAAGATCTGACCTTTATCGCATCGCCTCACATGGCCACCGTCGGGCTCACCCCAGCCCCAGAAGTGGGTGGACTACTCACGGCTCATCGCAATTGCAGACATTGGTGTATGAAAAGAACTAACTTGCATAAAACTATATTCAAAGCCTTTACAATTCCGGCAATCAACTTTCGCAGAAAGCCAAAACCCTAAAAACCTTAGAACCCCTAAACTTCTCTGTGGAACTACTTGTCTCTTGATTGATGAATAAAACTGAGCCCCATGGGCTTTATTTATAGCCTTCATTCCCTAGCTATTCTAGGAAAGAAGATATCTATCTCTATCTAAATCTATATCTAAAATTATATCTAAAAGCCTTAAAGATAAATAAATTGTTTTAAGGAATTAAATCTAAAAGGAAAAGATAAAACTAAATAGGGTAAGTCTTCATGTCTTGATAGATCTCCTTCCATAGATAGACTTTGATCAACTTTGGATAGATCTTCGGCCATTCTCGGATTCCTTCATGCCCAAGTAAAGCTAAACCGAGTAGGACTTGTCACGACGAAGCGTTTCTGGAAACTGGGTCTACTCGACCTCGACCACGGCCTTGTCGATCTCGAGTAGCCCTCGTCTATCTCTAGTAGCCCTCGTCTGTCTCGAGTAGCCGGTGCTCGACAAGGCTCGGACATGGCTCGGAGGTCTAGTCGATCTCGAGTAGCCCTACTCTGTCTCGAGTAGAGGTGGTCTGCGTCTTCGTTTTCGGCTTCTCGGCTCGGCACAGCTCGTCGACTCCGGACATGGCTCGTCGATCTCGACCAAGTCTACTCGAGATCGAGTAGGGTTCCGGGAGTCGGGTTGTCTCTGACTCAGTGTCCTCGACCAGCCCTACTCGACCAGGTGTGGTCGAACAGCCCTTGTCGAGATCGAGTAGAGGCTTGTCGATCTCGAATAGAGTTCTCTCAGCTTTCTGTTCTGTTCTTGAAACGCACTTTTCCGAGTCCTCGTTTGTCGGATTGACGCATATGACCATGCGTTGGAAAGCTCTTTCCGAGGGCTACAACTCTCATGAATACATCAAAGCTTGATTCAGAATGAAGAATGGTGAAATATGTCCTTTTCTCCAGCTGCACCATTCTTAGCTTCTCCATGAGTTTCCTTTAAGCTCCAAAGTGCGTCCGATTTCTGCGAAATATAACCAAAACTTGTGTAGACCTCCATATATTGCAAATAAGTGTAAACTACACAGATTCTGTATTGTTCTAACCCAAATGTATGAAATGCGTGCAGAAATCGATATAAAAGTAAGTGTAAAACATGGCAGATTCAGCTTACAACACGATCCTTATGTGCTTTTCCGACCTAAACGTGTTAGATTACACAAAAACAAGACTATCCATATGAAGACATAAAACCAAAACCAACAAAAAACAAAAACCAAAAACAAAAACAAAAAAAAAGTTTAAAAAGTTCCAAAAGTTCATAAAGTTCTATATACATGCTCTAGATTTTAGAGTCGCTAGGCCGACTTCTCCTTTTAGCGCTCAAGGACCATTATTTTGGGGCCCGCTCATGCTTGGCCCTTCTCCTGGGTCATCTAGGTCCTGATGGTAGTATGCAAGCTCAGCTGACAGGTGGTTGCTTGCATCATCTCCCTTCTCTTTCTTCTTCTTCTTTGTAGCCCTCAGTTTCTGCAGGTTCTCTCGCCACGGTGTGTTATTTCCCCTTAAATCATTAAAAATTTTATTTATGGACTGAGGGGGAGTAGAATTCATACCTGAACTTACCTGTTCGGACCCAAAACGGAAATCTTTGGGCTTGGGTCTACTCGATGTCGAGTACTGCTGGTCGAGATCGAGTACAGGGACCCCATACTTAGACTCTGGGCAAGTCTCTGGCTCAGCGGTAGTGGTCGAGATTGACAACGACTTGTCGAGGTTGAGGAGAGCGCTTGTCGAGATCGAGGAGGGTTCGTCGATCTCGAGTACAGTTTTGGCTCCTTCCTCCGCTGTTTGCTTGGTCCCGTCGATGCTGATGCTTTTCACCTCCAGCCAAGAAATTTCCTCTTTTGCAGGGCCAAAAGAGAAATCCAAAACCTCATCGCCTATGGTGAAGGTGAGCGAGCGATTCTTAACACTAATCCTGGCATCTGCAGTAGCTAAGAATGGTCTACCAAGAATAATAGGGCTAGTAGGATCTTCAGCACAATCAATGATAAGGAAATCAGCTGGAACAAAGAATTTACCAACCTGGACGGGGACATTTTCAACTATACCTGTAGGGATGACCAATGTATTGTTCGCCATGTATAATTTGGCATCCACAGGTTCTATGCATCCTATCTTGACCTTCCGCCAAATTGATAAAGGCATGATGCTCACACTTGCTCCTAAATCGCATAGAGAATCATATTTATATTGTCCAAAACCCACAGTAACAGAAAACTTACCAGGGTCAGGCCTCTTTTCAGGGGAGTGGAGTACTTTGCATTTGCCTGCGATCTCTGAGATGGATCGCTTCTTGCTCAGGATTTCCTTCAGAAACTTGACATATCCAGGCATCTCTTGCAGGGCTTCTGTAAAAAGAATAGAAACATTCAGTTCTTGCAACAAATTAACAAATCTGGTAAACCTACCTGAAGTGGGATCTTTCTGTGTTTTTGGAGGGAAAGGCAGTGGCTTTCTCTGCTTCGGAGCCAGATTAGTTGTCGAAGATGCTGCAGAGTCGTCGACCTCGGCTTGCTGCTCCTCGATCTCGACCACGGGCTTGTCGATCTCGACTAGGGGCTTGTCGACATCGAGTTGGGTTGTCAACCTCGGGTTGCTGGTCTGTGCAGCAGAGTCCGAGCTCAGCTTCTGGTCTTGGTCGAGTAGAAGCTTCTCGACATCGAGTATGGGCTCCTCGAGATCGACCAGGTTCTGCTCTGTCTCGAGTTGCTGCTCTGCCTTGCTTTGCTGTTTCCTGACCTCTAGCTCGTGTAGTTGATGCCCACTCCTGAGTTTGATAGCTGCGACATGTCCGGTTTTCCCCTTAGGATTTGGTTCTGTTTGCCCAGGGAGCTTGCCGGACGGTCGTGGGATATGTGCAGCGATTTGACCCATCTGGGTCTCTATTCCCCTATTCCAGATGTCCAGTTCCCCAAATTTGGTGGTGATGTTTTGGAACTGGTTGTTGATGGTGCCCTGATTCCGGCGCATCTCCTCAAGGATCAGTTGCAAATCATCCTTCTTTTGATCCCTTTCTGGATGTCCTGGAGCTCTGTAGGGTGGGGGATTCCTAGGAGGACCTTGGTTCCACTGTGGTTGATAGAACCTTTGATCTCCCATATATCGATTTGGACCCCTTGCGTAAGCTGCCTCCTCATGTGTCTCTGTCATTCTGACTTGCTCTGTGTGTGGGCACTCAGTAGTGGTGTGCCTCTGTGATCCGCATTCGATGCAAGGCTGATTGACAGATAGATATTTGACTTGCTTGAGGAGCTTGCGATTCTGGTATCTGTAGAACTGCTCCCTGACATCTGGGTCAATCTCCTTCGCTGACTCGTAGAGTGGCATAGATGGTGCTGACCTGGCGTAGGAGTTCTCTTCATAGTTTGTAGGAGCCCCATATTTGTTGTCGTAGTTAGTGAGCTTTTCTAGCACACCCCATGCGTCACTTGGTGGCATCGTCAGATACTCATAGCGAGTATAATGGTTGATTCTGTCCTTAGTGACTTGATCAAGAGAGTTGAAGAAGATCTCTTGAATGACGTAGGGTGGCTGTCCATGAGTAGGGCAAGATCGCAACAGCTCCTTGTAGCGTTCCCGTGCTCTTGCCAGCGGTTCCCCTGGCTTCTGTTTGAAGGCGGTGATTTTCTGGCGGAGAAGTGCTGTTTTGGTGGGTGGGAAGTATTTGTTCAGAAATTCATGCTCTACTTGGGCCCATGTGGTGAGAGATCTCAGCTTTAGCCCTTCAAGCCACTTTAGTGCAGGTCCAGCCAGAGACCAGCGGAAAGCTTTCATCTTGACATATTCCAGAGTTGTACCTTTAGCAAGAGTACGGCACATGTCATGAAAATTGGTAATATGTTCAAGAGGACACTCATTAAATCTTCCATTAAAATCATTATTTTTAAGCTCTATAAGAAATTGAGTGCGAATTTCAAAAGAGTTTTCAGGGATTAGAATCGCCGATTCAGGCACGACGAGAGTTGGATGCATATAGTCCTCAACAGTAGTTGGATATTGGGCAAGCTCAGCTTCCGATTGTTCCCTCGTTGCCCTTTCATTGGAGATAGTGGCATCCTTTGCGGCTAGCTCTGTGGTAAGCCTCGCAATCAGCTGTTCTTGTGTTTCAGCGTCCGCCATGATCCTTTTGAGTTTAGAGGGGATGTGTAGGTAACGCTCTGGTTCGTCTAAGCTGTCAAACTCAGGTGGTAGACCAGTACGAGGCATACACCTGAAAAGTAACTCAAAGTAGACGTGAGATTCAACTACCTAAGGCGTGAATGATAGCTTCCCCGGCAACGGCGCCAATTTGTTGTAAGAGGAAATCGAGAATGCAAAACAATAAGTAAACAAAGTAAAGCAAACCGATCGAATCCCAGCAAATAATGTTCAAGACTCCCTCCAAATGTAATAAGAGAAAGTCAGGTTCGAATCCTCGAGGAAGCTGGTGAGGGGATCCTGGGCAGCAGTGGAATCTCACGGACAGAAGTCGACAACAGGTGCTAGATCTCGACTAGGGTTAGTCGACAGGAGATCAGGCAGTCGAGCAGAGCGTAGCAGTCACAGGTTACTGGTGGTCGATATCGATAAGGCCTACTCGATATCGAGTAGCCTTCGTCGATGTCGAGTTGGTCTCGGTCGAGTACCTGCACAGGAGAAGCTACGGCGCCCTTGGTCGAATATAAGTTCGTCGAGATCGAGTAGTTCTAGTCGATCTCGACGAGGGCAGACAGTAAAACGAAACTTAAAGAAAGTAAAAACAAATGCTTTGGGGTTTCGACTAAACTTAATGTAAAAGACTTCCAAGATTGGGGTTTGCAACGACAATAACCAAGCATGCATAAGGTAGAATCAAACAGATAATCATGTAAATTGCATTAAAGGATAAGCTTTCTCCTTTTCCAACAATTAGACAACTCTTTCAAGAAACCCTAATTGTCTCTACCGATTTTATGTTTATAATCCAAGTTGTTAGCATGGATCTCCATTAGATGGGCAATAAACACATCAACAAGTAGGAAAATGCTCAAAACATGATAAAGGTCGGATCTTTACCTCAAATATGCATGGCTATCGTCGAGCTCGCCCCAACCCCAGAAGTGGGTGGACTACTCGCTCTTCATCGCAAACTCAGACATCATCGATTGAAAAGAAACAACTTGCATTAAACTATATTCCAAGACTTTACAATCCCGGCAATCCAACTCTCGTTGAATGCCAAAATCCTAAAACCTTCGAACTCCCTAAACTTCTCCTTGGAACTACTTGTCTCTCTCTGAAATTGAATGAATAAAACTGAGCCCCAAGGGCTTTATTTATAGGCTTCTAAACCTTGCTACTCAAGGATAGAAACATCTATCTATATCTAAAATTATATCTAAAAGGCTTAAAGATAAATAAAAAGTTTTAAGGAAATAAATCAACAAGGAAAAGATAATTCTAAAGTGGGTAAGTCTTCATGTCTTGATAGATCTTGCTTCCTTGGATAAAATTGATCAACTTTGGATAGATCCCGGCCAAATCGACTTCCTTCACGCCCAAGGAATCTCAAGTCGAGTAGGACTCATCACGTTGACGCGTTTCTGGAAACTGGGCTACTCGACATCGACAAGGGTCTGGTCGACCTCGAGTAGGATTCATCGTCGACTGGACTTCTCGGCTAGATCTGCTCGACAGGCTCGGACTTGGTTCACGGTGCTCGTCGATGTCGACAAGGGCTCGTCGAGGTCGAGTAGCATGGCTATGTCGACTAGGTCTTCTCGGGTGGCTCTACTCGACAGGCTCAGATCTGGACTCGGAGCTCGTCGATGTCGACAAGGGCTCGTTGAGGTCGACTAGGGTGTGGCCTTCTCTGGTCGAGCAGCTTCTCCTCCGCATGGACTCGGACTGGCGCTGTGGGGCTCGTCGATCTCGATTAGAAGCTTGTCGAGATCGAGTAGGGTTGTCCTCGGCTTCTCAATCAGTTCTCTCCTCGACTCCGGGTGTGGCGCTGGGCTTCGTCGATCTCGACCAGGTCTTGTCCAGATCGAGTAGACTTCCGGAGCTGGGTGGTCTGGCTCTCGACGTTGCTCCTGGTCGACAAGGCTGTGCTCGGACATACTTGTCGAGATCGAGTAAGGGCTGCTCGAGGTCGAGTAGTCTGGTTTCTCGGCTCGATTCGGCTGGTTCCGTTGCTGCTTTGACTTTGGACTTCTGTAGCTGTTTTCCGAGCTTTTCCGACCTTCCTTAGAATTGCTGTAAAACACCTCGAATTCTTCGAATTAAACAGAAACTGGTGTAGATTCCATAATTTGGCAAATAAACATAAACTACATAGATTATGTACTATCTTAGCCCAAATGAATGCAATGTATGCAGAAATCGATATAAAAGTAAATGTAAAACATGGCAGATTCAGCTCACAACAGCACCCCTTAGTTGTACTGCAGCGACTTGTCCGGATTGCCCCTTAGGATTTGGATTTGTATGCCCAGGGAGGTTTCCAGATGGTCTTGGGATTTGTTGCGCGAGTTGACCCATTTGGGTTTCCATGTTCTTTTTCCAGATGTCCATCTCCCCAAATCGAGTATTGAGGTCGTGGAGTTGAGGCTGGATGGAGTTGTTGGATTGCTGATGTTGTGCATGGTTCCTCCTCATCTCGTCAACGATCATCTGTAGATCATCTTTCCGCTGGTCCCTTTCTGGATGTCCTGGAGCTCTGTATGGAGGATGGTTCCTAGGGGCACCTTGGTTCCACTATGGTTGATAGAACCCTTGGTCCCCCATATGGTGATTGGGCCCCCTGTATAAGCTACCTCCTCATGAGTTTCTACTAGCCTGACTTGCTCCGTATGTGGGCACTCTGGAGTGGTGTGCCATTGTGAGCCGCATTTAATGCATGGTTGGTTAACAAATAGAAACTTGACTTGCTTGAGAAGCTTGCGATTCTAATCCTTGTAGAATTGCTCCTTGACGTCTGGATCAATCTCCCTAGAAGGCTCATATAGGGGCATGGATGGGGCTGGCCTTGCATAAGTGTTATCGTCGTAACTCGCAGGAGACCCATAGGTGTTGTCGAAGTTGGTGAGCCGTTCGATGGATGCCCACGCCTCTGCTGTGTTTGTGTGAGGTATTCATATTGCGTGTATTGATTGATCCTCTCCTTGCTGGCTAGATCAAGAGAGTTGTAGAAAATCTCCTGAATTACATATGGTGGCTGTCCATGAGTAGGACAGGATCGCAGTAGATCCTTGTATCGATCCCATGCTCGTGCTAGCGGCTCCCCGGGATTTTGTTTGAAAGTTGTAATCTTTTGTCTAAGGAGCGTTGTCTTGGCGGGAGGAAAGAACTTGTTGAGGAACGCATTTCTAACCTCTGCCCATGTGGTGAGGGATCGCACTGGTAGTCCTTCTAGCCACTTCAATGATGGACGTGCAATAGACCAACGTAAAGCTTTCATTCTTACATAATCAAGAGTAGCACCTTCAGCAATAGTTTGGCACATATCAGCGAAAGTAGTAATATGAGCAAGAGATTATTCATTAAATCTCCCTTCAAAAGCATTATTTTTAATTTCAGTAAGGAATGGAGTGCGAATTTCAAAGTCGTTAGGAGGGACTAGAAGGGCCGATTCATGCACTATAAGAGTCGGGTGCATGTAATGCTTTGTAGTAGTTGGATATAGGGCAAGCTCAGCTTCCGCATGCCTCCTAAGTTCTGCTTCCCGCTCAGTGCGTGCTCTCTCAGCAACGATAGGAGCATTGTTGGCTGTTAGTTCCCTCTGAAGCCTCTCGATCATCTCAGCTTGTGTTTCTGCGGTCGTCGTGATCCTTTTTAATCTAGAGTGGATGTGTATAAGACGTTCCGGGTCATCTAAGGCGTCAAACTCAGGTGGTTGACCAGAACGGCTCATACATCTGCAAAACAAAACTCAAGGAAAACGTGAGATCTAACTACCTAAGGCGCGAATGATTGCTTCCCCGGCAACGGCGCTAATTGGTTGATAGGGGAAATCGAGACTTGCAATTAAAATATAAATAAGATAAAGCAAACCAGATTGTGCCCACGCAAATGATTACAAGAATCCCTCCCGATGTAGCAAAAGGAAGTCAAGTTCGATCCATGAGGAAGCTGGTCAGCGGATCTCAGGTAGCGAAAGAATATCACGAACGGTAATCGACTACAGAGTACTCGACCTCGACTAGGTGGTAATCGATAGGGGTCTCGTATTGTCGGTTTCGAGCAAAGGATGGCACTGGGGAGAAGTCGACGTCGACTAGGTCTCCTCGACGTTGAGTAGTGGTCGAATTCGAGTGGGTCTGGTCGTAGTCGAGTACCTGTAGAAACACAGATGAGAAGCGATCTTGCTTGATCGAGTATTAGTGGTCGACGTCGACTAGATTAGTCCAAGTCGAGTATGTGCGCAGAAACGTAACGAAAACTAAAGTTCGCAGATTTCGAGATAAACAAATATATAAAAGAAAACTTTCAAGACCGGGGTTTGCAACAACGATAACCAAACATGCATAAGGCAAGATAAAGAGAAATAATCATGCAATCACATCAAAGGATCAAGCTTTCGCCTTTTCCAACAATTAGACAACTCTTTCAAGAAACCCTAATTGTATCTACCAATTTTATGTTTATAATCCAAGTGGGTAACCTGAATATCTATTAATTACGCAATAAACATATAAAAGGTAGTAGATGATCAAAACATAATAAAAGTCGAATCTTTACCTCAAGCATGCAAGGCTATCGTCGGGCTCACCCCGACCCTAGAAATAGGGTGACTACTCGCTCTTCATCATAGGAAAACTCATCAATAATAAAAGAAAACTAAATTGCATTAATAAAATAAAACAAAGCTTACAACCGATCGAAGTCAAATCCGCTCTCGCCTCTTACAACTTCACTCGGCTCCAAACTCTCTCTCTCTCTCTCTCTCTCTCTCTCTCTACTCTTACTCGCTATGTGTTGCCTTGTGGCTTGTCTTGGATCATTTTAAAACCAACCCCTAAAGCCTTATTTATAGTGTTCAATATAGCTAGTCTAGGTAGGAACAATCTATCTATATCTAAATCTTTCTATCTAAAAACATAAGATAAAACATTAATGATAAAAGAAATAAATCTATAAGGAAACTTGAACTAAAGTGGATAAATCCTTCTTGGACTTGATAGATCTTCAATTGAATGGATAAAATCACTAGTACAAAAAAGGTCTTAGACAACACCTTATAGACAACGGTTTCTAAAATAATGTTGTCTATATTGACAAAAATTAGAGTTGTTGGGTATGCACAACGGTTATGAGCTATAACCGTTGTCTATGTAATGACAAAGACCGCGAATATATAAAGAACCGTTGTCATACATATAGAAGACTTCTCAAAAAATACGGTTGACAAAACCATTGTCTATTCCCATTTGAAGTTGTTGTCTTTGTAATTGCAAAGACAACGAATATATACAGAACCGTTGTCATACAAATAGAAGGCATCTAAAAAAATACGGTTGACAGAAACGTTGTCTATACCCAATTGAAATCGTTGTATTTGTAATTACAAAGACAACGAATATATAAAAGAACCATTGTCATAGATATAGAGGACATCTCAAAGAATATGATTGACATAACCGTTGTCTATGCCCAATGAAAACCGTTGTCTTTGTTATTACAAATACAACGAATATATAAAGAACCATTGTTATATATAGAGGACGTCTCAAATAATATGGTTGATAGAACTGTTGTCTATGCCCAATAGAAATTGTTGTATTTTTAATTACAAAGACAATGAATATATAAAGAACCGTTATATAGAAGATATATCAAAAAATATGGTTGACATAACCGTTGTTTATACCCAATTGAAACCGTTGTCTTTGTAATTACAAAGATAACGAATATATAAAGAACCGTTGTCATACATATAAAAACAGCTCAAAGAATACGATTGACAGAACCGTTGTTTATACCTGATTGAAATCATTGTCTTTGTAATTACAAAGACAATAATTTTATAATTAAATATTTAATCAAATATATCTTTAATTTGTGCATGGCAAAATGGGTTTGAGGAATTGTTAGAATATTTTAAATTTTCAATATAACTAAAATCTATGGGAGGTATTTCCTATGTTAATATGGTGAAAATTTTATAACTTAAAAATAGTGAAATAATTTTGTAATTTTCTACAACTTAACCTAACCCTAGTATATAATGCCCGCCCACTCTCTTTCAAAACCCAGCACCACCCTCCTCTTTTTCACTTGGAGTCGGACGCTCCTTCCTGTTGTGTTCTCCCTCTCTCAACTGCCTCTTTAACTCTTGTCGTCTGCCATTAGAGAGCTTAAAGCGTGTTCCCTTCTATTTTTTTTGCCCTTCCCCTATCAACTCTAATCCTCTTGCATGCCCACATCTCGTTCGTTCACCACAGAATAGGAGCCGCAATGGACTAGAACCGAGAACGAACGAGCCTAGATGGCCAAGCCGGCCCACCGATGAAGGGGCTCCTCCAATCGAGCATCTCTCGTCTCCACATGATGACGTTGGGCTATGAACCGAGTACTTCTGATTCAGTCCTGAGCGCCCTTTAGTTCCGAATCGGTACCGGACTACCCTTGTCGAGCAGGCGGGGTAAGGTCGATGCGAACCCGGAGATGAGAGTTGTAAATCCAACCAACCGAGCTTCCTTGCCTGGTCGAGCCGGTAACCATTCAAGAAGCCGAGCCATTGAATCCAAACCATCCGTGCTTCGTCAGGCGGGGTATAATTTCCTGGGTCTTTACTCTTTATCTTGAATTTAATTAGGTTGGCATCTGTGACCGAGTTCAAACTAGGTCCAAGACAGTTGCTCAGTTTGTTAAAGCTTAGCACCATGAGTTGGGCTTATTTCTGTAATGGGACTTAGATCATCTGTATAGGATTAAGCCCAATCTCTTGATAAGAGATATAAATTGTATAGTGGAACATCTGAGAGAATACAAAAATAAAATTTCCCTCCATTTCACTTTCCTCATCCCGAATCTCTCTTTCTCACTTTTAGTTGTGATTTCTTGTTACACAATTCACAACAAACTTCACATGGTATCAGAGCAATATCGGTGATTTTGCTCCAATTCTCAAAGTTCTAAGCTCAGATTTGTACGAGACTCGTTCGTTTGAAGCCTTCCTCAACTCCAGAAGCGAAAATGGCGGTAGAAACACCAGCAAAGCTTATGACTGACTCCACTGATCCACTTTTCCTCCACTCCAGCGATCATCCTGGCTTGGCAATTGTTGCAGGAGTGTTCGATGGAAATAATTTCGGCGAATGGAAGAGATCTGCGAAAATCGCACTAAGTGCAAAGAACAAGTTCAGCTTCGTGAACGGAAGTCTTCCAAAGCCGAAGGATGATGATCCAAGAGCACAGATCTGGGACCGATGCAACGACATGGTGATCTCTTGGATCCTCAATGGCATCAGCTCGGAAATTCGCAGCAGCGTGATCTACGCCAACACTGCGAAGAAGATCTGGGAGGAGCTCGAGCTCAGGTACGGACAGGCCAATAGAGCTCAGATGTTTGCGCTGCAGCGAGAGATGAACTCTCTTGTGCAAGGTTCGTCCACTATTTCTGCTTACTTTACGAAATTGAAGTCGCTTTGGGACGAGATTGATAGTCTGCGAAAAGTATCTCCGTTTACTTGTGGATCTGCTAAGGAGAATATGAAAATCAATGAAGAACAGAAACTAATGCAATTCCTAATGGGATTGAATGAGAAATATATTGCTGCTAAGGGATCTGTGTTGATGATACAACCATTACCGAGTGTTAGTCTTGCTTACTCCATGATCTCGCAAGACGAGGCTCAACAGGATTTTAAATCTCAGTCGCACATGTCTGTGGATCTCACTTCTTCCTTCAATGTTGAGGCAAAGAAAGGAGATGGAGCAGGCAAGAAGACATGTTTATATTGCACTCATTGCAAGAAAACCAACCATGAAGTAGATAAATGTTTCTTTATTCATGGATTTCCCAAGAAGAATGGGAAAGGGAAGAGAGTTGCTGCTGAGGCTAAGGATGATAATGGCGGATCTGTTGCTGCACCTGAACTGACTGCAGATCAGTATGCACAACTTCTGGATTTGCGGAATGTTACACTACTAGAATTCTGTTCATAGACATCGGGTATAAACCGATGTTAAACAAAAAAAAATTCGACGTGTTAGTGGGTGGTGTTAAAGATCCGAACTTTACCACATCGGTTTATAACTGATGTCTTTAATAATTTGTAACATCGTTTTTCTTTTTAATAACGACTTAAGTACATGGATATAATTACTTTTTGATTGATTTATCTAATGTTCAACCATTATAATTTTTCATTTCTAGCCATTTTGAGGTATGTAGGGTAATACAAATTTTCAAATTAGCATCGCTATTTTTGATAAACATGATGTCTTACACTGCTACACACATCGGTTATGTATTTTTTAATTTGTAAATACACTTTTTTCATTTGTAATTTGTGATATTATTTTATATAAATATAGTATACCATATTAAATATTTTTAAAGACAATGTTATTTATATATTTTCAAATCAGCTTTGTCTTTGAAACTGATGTTTTGATTATTTACAACATCATTTTATATATTTTTAACGATGTAATTGCTACATATATACATCTGTTTTTGATATAATTTTCTTGTATGCTGGGTTTAGAAATCGATCTATATTGTAATGGTCGACGTATTTACCAACGTAGACATCGCTTTTCGCTCTCGAGTTCGATGTGTATCAATCAATACACCTAATAATCTATATCATGACATTGTTTTGGCAAACAGAAAATTAAACAATGCAAAAGACCATAACAAATACATTAAATAATGACAATAGCGTCGAATACACGATGACAACAAGGCTAAATAGAAAACAAAATACATCAATAGTCGGATTCTAAGCTTGACATAATATCACTTGAAAATAAAGTGAATGATGTCAAAGGCACAACCTGTATTTCAATAAAATTAGCCTCAGCTAAACATTCAAGAACATTAAAACTACACCAAAAGAAAAGTTGAGCGAATCTAATGTCTTGCCTGCTGCTTAATCAAACTAAGTCTGCTGCTACCATATTGAGGAGCCAAAACACACGTGACAAGAGTGCTTGAAACATTTTCTTGTTTCTTCATTAAAAGGGTAGGCATAACCCCTTCCTGCATCCAGATTAGGACATTGATCACACAAAACTTAGATATAACGGAATTGATACCAAAACAAAACAAGGTCCTTAATCAAAGAGAGAGAGGAGAGATTAATTTACTTGAACTGCTTTCTTGATCAAGTTCCAATCAGTCCTAGTGCCATTTCTCTAACAATTAAGAGTAAATTGCTTTCATGAGCAAATTAACACTCAAATTTCTGATCTGCTCATTATTCCAAATAATCTCGTCTCTACTAATTGGAACTACACAGGTTGGGGGACACAACAAGCAATTTGACATTTGAAGGGATTATTCAGGATAACCACTATCTGCAAGCATCTCAGCCTACATAAAAAAATCAATAACCAAATATTAGCTTTCAGCACTTCTATACAAAAAGCAATTTGACATTTGAAGGGATTATTCATTCTGAATTCCCATAAGCACCAATATACACTATTTAATACAAGAAATCAATAAATGGCTTAATCTCATAAAATTTTAGGGGAGAGAAGGAAAAAGAAGCAACCTTGTGTGCAATTCAAACATGGGGCAGGAGGCAAGTACAACTGGACTATATGCAAGATAAAGAGTAGCTTAAAGTTTAAGCTCAAAATTCATTGGGGGCTTAGAGATTGCTCAACATTTGAATTTTTTGTATTAAAACCTTCCATAAAATAAAAGGCTTCGAGTTGTTGCTCCACAGCAGAAAACATACATACACAAAGACTACTAAACCTATTTAAATTCCAAATCTGACAGCTAGTACTACATTTCCATCTGCAGTAGAACTCATAGAGAAAAAAATGGTCAATAATAGCTTTGCAATGTTTTGAATCTGCAAAAAAAAAAAAAGATCCTGCCCAAGAGATTTGCAAGAGAAAGATGCTGAGCCAAGCAAGTGTGCACGCATGTAGCAAAGTTTATGATAGAGATCCTTGATACTTCAAATGGATAAAATCATATAAATCAAGCCAATGCATAAAGAAGAATATGCAATTACAAATCGTCCAGAAATTTCACGCAAAGCTTCAGCCCATCGAGATGTGGAATCAGCCATCATACTAACATTGTTGCCCATATCTCTATAATATTCAGCTATTGTAATGCCTGGATAATTAAAAGAACAAACTAGAACAAAAAGGTATAGCGACTTTTAACACAAAATCAAATTAAAGAGAGCAAACTGAAGTAGAGAATACCTAGAGACCATATATAACATGGGGAAATCACAAGATGAAAGACAGGATCATCAATTTGTTCAAGTTCAACAGGTGGAAAGTCAAACATAATCTAATAAAATAAACTTGGAAATTACACAAACCAAGAAGCAGACAACATTGGTGTTTTTATACTTTTATCTTATGCTTATGTGACATTAATGCTAGGCATCCATGAGAAATAGCCTATTATAGCAATAAAATACACCTATCAAACAGAAAAACTCACCTGTGTAAATGGAGGCCTCATGTGCAGCCACAGACATGTTAGAGGTATTAGCCACAAGTGTAGTTCGCTTCATCACAGTTTCTTCATGTCCATCGGGCATGGTCATAGTCAGTTGAGGAAAATCCATAAGGACTTGTATGACAGGTTGTAGGTTAAACGCATATTAATAGATAGGGAATTTGGAGTATACCATTTCCTGAGAAAAACAGGTGCACACCTCAGCCATTTCGTTTCCTCGCTCACCACAACCAACATACACAACTGCATCAGAGTTGGAGTACTGCAAATAAGCAAAGAAACATGAAATTCAATAAACATAATAGAAGCTCATGTATCCAAAATTTTGAAAAAGGAACCAGTATATTACCTTAGAAAGTGCTTGACTGATGATAGTTTTCCCACACCCGAAGGCACCGGGTATGGCACATGTATCCAAAATTTTGAAAAAGGAACCAGTATATTACCTTAGGGTTTTCATACCTCTATTTGGGTGGTTAATAAAGTTGATGACGACTAGCCTGAGTCCGGAAGAAAGAGGTGAGCGGCTTAGTCGGAGGAAGGAGAGAAGCAAGGTACAGACGCCAGTCTGAGATGACATGTTAGAAGAGCGAATGGACCCACAACTCAACCTCGCTTTGGTTGGACTGAGAAGCTGAAGGAGATGACGGAACGGGGAACCAGAGATCAGTTGAAGATGACCGACACCAGTTGAAGATGACCGACTTCAATCGAAGACAACCCACTCCAGTTGAAGACGACAGCCGAAGAAGATGATGCAAAGAAGATGACCTCGCTTTGGTATGACTGAGAATCCAGAGAAGGTGATGGAAGAGATCAGATTAGGGAGACGAAGGCTCGGCTTCTTCAATCGCCGATCCCCATCGCTAGGAATCGCCTAGACCACACTGTTCATCCAATTTGGGGATTTTTGGTTTGTGTTGTATGTCGGTCAGTTTGATCTAGGGTAATGAATAAGGGGTACTGGATTAGTTGTTAAGTGATGGGAGACGGGTCTTTTTTACCAAAAATTTGAAATGTCCCTCTTTTTTGGTTAAGTGTTTGTGAGCTAGTTATTTTACCTCCTCAAAGTTCATTCAAGTGATAAAAGCGCGCCTTTAAAAAATATTCAAAATGTCTTTTTGACATTGTCCAAAAAGTAAGATTGATGTATATATTAACATTAACATCGACAATTTTAAAACATATGTTATAATTATTTTTAACATCAGGCGTTTTTCTGACCGATTTAAAAGACCTGATGTCTATGAACACAATTCTAGTAGTGTTAGGGACCAAAGGAGCAGAGAGATGATGGTCGGCACCAGCAAGGAGTTTGCTGGCTTTGCAGGTACTCCACACTCACCTCATAAGCAAGAACACATCTGGATATTGGACACTGGGGCCAATAATCATATGTGTTCGGATGCTTCTCTGTTTGTTGATAAAACATCCATAGCCAAACCTTTCTTCGTCTTGCTTCCCGCTGGTGTTTCCTTGACAGTGAATATCATGGGGAATGGTAAAATGACAAGAGGTTTACTTTTGAAGGAAGTACTATATGTGTCATTCTTCAAATGCCACTTGCTGTCGGTAGGAAGGCTGGTGAAAGACACAGGTCGTTAAGTTCTTTTTACTCCTCGATTGTGTGTGATGCAGGCTACACCACAGATGAAACCTCTTCTTCTTGGAAGATGTAGTCGAAGCCTCTATTTCCTGGACCATGGAGTTGCTGAGGTGGATGTTGCTTTTGATTTGAACAATTCTAGGAATTTTGTGGTTCATTCTGCTGTAATAAGTGCTCAAACTTGGCACATCAGACTAGGTCACTTACCTACCGCCAGGTTGCAAGGTATTGTGCCCTTGGCTGCTAGCAAAGCTCACATCTCACCATGTGATGTGTGTGCCAGAGCTAGATAGCACAAACTTTCATTTCCCAGGAGTTCTATCTCCTCTACCAAACCTTTTCAGTTGCTTCACATTGATGTGTGGGGACCCTTCCAAGTCCAAACCTACAATGGATGCAAGTATTTTGTGACAATTGTTGATGATTACAGTAGAACTACTTGGTTGCATTTGATTAGCTTTAAGAGCAGTGCACTGTCAGTCATCAAAGCTTTTGTTGAGATGGCTAAGACACAATTTGAGTGTCAAGTAAAGACAATCCGAACTGATAATGCTCAGGAATTGGGACTCAACAGGGAGTCTTATGAGTATTTTCGTTCAAAAGGGATTGAGCATCACACATCTTGTGTTGCTACTCCACAGCAAAATGGTGTGGTGGAGCGCAAGCATAAGCATCTCCTAGAAGTTGCTAGAGCCTTGTTGTTTCAGTCAAAGCTCCCCCTTAAGTATTGGGGTGAAGTTGTGCTCACTGCAGCACACATTATCAATAGGGTGCCTAGTGAAACCCTTCAAGGCAAAAGTCCGTTTGAGAGACTGTATGAGAAGGAACCCAACTATGACAACTTGAGGTGTTTTGGGTGTCTGTGTTACAGCTCTACTCCCCAACATGGACGTCACAAGCTTATGCCTAGACCAAGCCCTTGTGTTTTCTTAGGATATCCAGTGGGGACCAAGGGCTATAAAGTGCTTAACCTGGACACCTATAAGGTGCAGGTTTCACGAGATGTAATTTTCCATGAAAATTACTTTCCATATAAGGATAAGCCAAGCTGCCCAGGTTCAGAAAGGTTGTTCCCTTCCAATCCCACTTTTGACTGGTTGGGAGAGGATACAGTGTCCAGTGGTCCTGCATCCAGTGCTCTTCCACCACCTCTCTTGATGCCGATCAAGATGACCTTCTGTGGGTCAAACAATGATCTTGATCCAGGCGAGCTCTCAAGACCCATTCGAGGGTCATTGATGGCAAAGAATGTTGTCCTCAAAAGGAAGAAGAAGGCTCCACCATGGAAGAGCGTCCAAAGGTAACCAAGGTCCACGCTTTTCGTTCGTTCGATCAGGATCGTTTGACAGCTTTTCGACGTCTCAGTAAAATGGGGCGTTCGGAGTCCATATTTATCGGATGAGGTCGTGCCATACCTTGTTAGAACGGGGACGAAACTATCTACAACTTTGCTGTTGAAGGTTTCTCCAGAATCGACCTCGAGAATGGCCGAAATTCATCATCTTTACAGCTGTCCCTGTTTGGACGAATTTCTAGATAATTATTTAATTATTTTCGAATTTATTTAATTAAATTAGATTTAATTATTTTATGAATTTAGGAAAATAATGTGGAAATAATTATATCTCTTCTAGATATAATTCTTGTCCACCAAGTTGTTAATTTTTCTATCCTTAGTTAGTTTTACTTATCTTAGGAAAAATTTACATATCTTTAGATTATTTGATTTATCTTTAGTTACCAAAACTCTATCTTTTGCACAAGATAGAAATGGTCTATTGTCTATTTAAACTCATGTTTTACATTTAATAAAAATTAGATTGGAATTATAATTGAGGAACCCTTTTAAGGATTAAAAGGTTCCCTCGATTCCCAATCCAAAAGTCTTCGCAATCAATTTATGTTCTTGTTTATTCATCAATCATCCGATACCAAACCCTAATCCCAAACACAAAACCAAACACAAGAAAGAAGAGAAAAGCTGGAAAAAACCTGTCGCTGGAACCCAAGAGCCGTCGCTGGCAGCGGCCGCCGCAGGCTTGCTGCGCCCGCAACATCCGTCGCCACCACTGTTTCCGTCGCTGCTACTGCTGTGTTTGTCTGCTGGATTTTGACCAAGTGTTAACCGTCGCCATTGTCAGGGCCGCCCTGCGGCTCCCTTGGCTGCCCCGCGGCCATTCCAGCGACCGTCGCTGCTGCTTTGCTTCCGTCGGTGTTTCCTTTGTTGGTTCTTGTTACTTTGTTGTTTGTTCTTATTTGTTTCTTTCGCAATAGTTCGAACCCTTTAATTGTAATTGCTTGTAAACATCAAGAATATCAATAATAATTGCAAGATCGGGCCATCAACAAGTTTGGGGTTCTTGATTCCGATCCCAAAGGCGAAGGATCGGGGATCCCAAACGTATCAAATGGTATCAGAGCGAGATTTGGGATCCCCAAACACAATCCTATTTGACCCACAGAAGGCCATCTTGATACGTTTGGAATCCCTGATCCTTCGCCTTTGGGATCGGAATCAAGAACCCCAAACTTGTTGATGGCCCGATCTTGCAATTATTCTTGATATTCTTGATGTTTACAAGCAATTACAATTAAAGGGTTCGAACTATTGCGAAAGAAACAAATAAGAACAAACAACAAAGTAACAAGAACCAACAAAGGAAACACCGACGGAAGCAAAGCAGCAGCGACGGTCGCTGGAATTGCCGCGGGGCAGTCAAGGGAGCCGCGGGGCAGCCCTGACAATGGCGACGGTTCTGGGCAGACTCAGTGACAGCTTCTCTGATCCAGCGACGGTTTCTCAGGATGAGTTGCTCCTTTGTGTGTGGTTTGGGATTGTAATTAGATCTTGGTTTGGTATCGGATGAACAAGAACATAAATTGATTGCGAAGGCTTTTGGATTGGGAATCGAGGGAACCTTTTAATCCTTAAAAGGCTTCCTCAATATAATTCCAATCTGATTTTTATTGAATGTAAAACATGAGTTTAAATAGACAATATACCAATTATATCTTGTGCAAAAGATAGAGTTTTGGTAACTAAACATAAATCAAATAATCTATAGATATGTAAATCTTTCCTAAGATAAGTAAATCTAACTAAGGATAGAAAATTAACAACTTGGTGGACAAGAATTATATCTAGAAGAGATATAATTATTTCCATATTATTTTCCTAAATTCATAAAATAATTAAATCTACTTTAATTAAATAAATTCGAAAATAATTAAATAATTATCTAGAAATTCGTGCAAACAGTGACAGCTGTAAAGATGATGAATTTCGGCCATTCTCGAGGTCGATTCTGGAGAAATCTTCAACAGAAAAGTTGTAGATCTTTTCGTCCTCGTTCCAACAAGGTATGGTACGACCTCATCCGATATATATGGACTCCGAACAACCCATTTTACTGAGACGTCAAAAAGCTGTCAAACGATACTGCACGAACGAAAAACGTGGACCTTGGTTACCTTTGGACCCTCTTCCATGGTGGAGCCTTCTTCTTCCGTTTGAGGATGACATCATTCTCCTCCATTTGAAATCGAGTCGTCCTCGAGTCGTCGCCTGGATCAAGATCGTTGTTTGACCCACAGAAGGCCATCTTGACCTGCATCATTCTCCCCTTCTTAGCTTCGATTCGTCCTCGAATCGAGTCGTTGATGATCAAAGGGGAAGGAGCAACCACCAAAAAGTAACTTCCTTGACAATCAACTTGAGATGGCGCCAGCAGAATTTGAGGCAAAGGAACCTCAAAAACAACACCTGTCATAGAGAACATTGAGCAATCAAGAGGAACAATATCATTAGGCTCAATAACCCTATGAACTTCAGAAGTCTCAACATTAGGAACATAATTAGGAGCGGGCTTCAATGGACACCGGGATCGCCGTGAGCACACCCCACCACGGCATCAGCAAGGGAGGCCCATTCAGCGTCAGAAGCAGCCGTTTCATACTCGTGCTAACTAGGATGACAGCCGCAGCAATAATGATCTGAATGAGACGCCACATTTGGAGGATGCTTACTATGAGGTAAATCCTAACTTTGATGATTTACCCCCTCCTAATTTTGGTCATCCTAGATTTGATAATGCTCAAGCTATACAGAGACGAGATGTTAAGCTTAAATTAGAAACCTTTGATGGTAATACTGATCCTGAATCTTATCTTGTTTGGGAAAATCATACTGACTATCTGCTTGAACATTTACGCTATGAGGAAACGGAGAAGTTGGAAGTTGTTATATTGCATTTAGTAGGTAAAGCTCGCACCTGGTGGTTCCGCAATCGTGAGATGCGCCGTCGTCAGGACAAGCAACCTGTTTAAACTTGGCCACAACTTCGCTATCTCCTGAAAAAGAGACATGGGCCTGAGGAATACACGGAGTCTATGAGGATGCAGCTCGCGTCCTGCCGCCAGGGAACTCGCTCTCCTAATGACTACAGGGATGAGCTTGAACGACTCTCCCATCAGGCTAATGTTTATCTTACTGAACGTGCTTTGTGTACTTAATTTCTTGCTGATCTTAATATTTCTATTAAAAATCCTTTAGTTATCCATTCCATTAGACATATTAACACTTTGACTCATAAAGCACAACTTCTGTATGAACAACAGCAGCAGCAGCTTCGGCAACAGAGGAATCGATTTGACCAGACCTCTCAAGGCCGCAGGTTTGTTCCCTTTAACCCTTCTAGTCAATCTAAGCCTTCTACTTCTAACCCTTCTATGCATCAAAAGGGAGTTTCCAACTCACCTCAACAGGGTTATCAGGTTGAAACTAGAAGAGTTGCTGCACCTTCTACAGATCGCAACAAAGATATCCGCTGCTTCACTTGTGGTGGTTCTGGGCATGTCTCTCGCAATTGCCCTAAAAAAAGGAAGGTTCTTCTCAATGATTTGGGAGACCATTACTATGAGGAGGAGACTCTTGAGGACCATATAATTTCGAGTGAAGTGGAGGAGGACCAGCCGTCTGAGCCTATTGTGGAGATTGATAGTTCAGAGTACGACAACTTGCTTTGCATTATCAACCGGCGGGTCCTACACATTCAGGAATCTACCATGGCTGATCAAAGGGAGAACATATTCCACGCTAGGTGTCTACTTTGCTGCAATCTCATGAGTGAAAAGGTAGTGGAATTCATCCATTTAACTACTACTCCTAGAGCTACTCACTATGGATTAAATGGCATTACTGATGTTGGTTCTGATATAATGGTCACCAAACAATGTATAGTTTCCCTTTCTATTGGAACATATCGTGATCAAATATTATGTGATGTTGCTCGAATGGATTGTAGTCATATATTATTAGGACGTCCTTGGTTATATGATCGTTCTGTTCTTCATGATGGTCGTGCAAATACATATGCTTTCACCTATGACGGGAGGAGAGTTAGTCTCCTACCCCTTTCACCACACACTATTATGAAGGACCAGGTTCGCAAGAAGCAACAACAGGACGCCCAGAGAGAAGCTGAAAGGATGGAGAAACTCAAAGGGAGCTCGGCACAACAGGCCGCCCCTGCGGCCCAGCCTGCCGCGCCCGCGGCCCCACCAGCAGCGCCCGCGGCCTCTCCAGCCGCACCTTCAGCCCCTTTGGCGCCTCCTCCTTCCCACTCGACGTCGACTCAGCCCTCTTCTGCATCACTTAAGGGCTCTGTAGAACGTCGATCTTTGGTCTCTCAACCTCAGAAAGGGACCATCACCTGGAATGCTCATCGACCTCATATTCTTCTAGTAATGAAACAGGTATTACTTAATGTTGAATTGAGTCATATTCCTGCACCTATTGCTGCCCTTCTGCAGGATTATCTATATGTGCTTCCAGCTGAACTACCCCAAGGCTTGCCTCCTATTAGAGGTATTGAGCACCAGATTGACTTTGTGCCTGGGGCAGCCTTGCCTAATCGCGCCGCTTATCGAGCTAGTCCTGAGGAAACAAAGGAGCTGCAACGCCAAGTCACAAAATTGATGGATAAAGGCTTTGTTCGAGAGAGCCTGTCTCCCTGTGCCGTGCCTGTCATTTTGGTTCCAAAGAAGGATGGCTCTTGGCGCATGTGTGTTGATTGCCGCGCAATCAACCAAATAACGGTGAAGTATCGCCACCCTATTCCTCGTTTAGATGATATGCTTGGTGAACTTCATGGTGCTTCTATTTTTTCTAAAATTGACTTTAGAAGTGGATATCATCAAATTAGGATGAAACAGGGTGATGAATGGAAAACGGCTTTTAAAACTAAGTATGGCTTATATGAATGGTTAGTAATGCCTTTTGGTTTAACAAATGCACCTTCTACTTTTATGAGGCTTATGAACCATGTGCTTAGAAGACACTTAGGAAAATTTGTCGTTGTCTATTTTGACGATATCTTAATCTATAGTAAGAATATGCATGATCACTTAAGTCACTTAAAATCGGTTTTTGATTGTCGTAGGAAAGAAAAATTATATGCCAATTTAAAGAAGTGTTCTTTTGCATCCGAGTCTACCATTTTTCTTGGTTTTGTAGTGACTGCATCTGGATTGAAGGTGGATGAGGAGAAGATTCGTGCTAATTAGGAGTGGGCCAGGCCGAATACCCCAACTCATGTCCGCTCATTCTTGGGCCTTGCTGGTTTCTATCGACGCTTTGTCAAAGACATCAGCCTGATTGCCGCCCCCCTACATGAGCTGACAAAGAAAGATGTGACATTTCGCTGGACTGACTCACATCAAAAGGCCTTCGACGCATGTTGTGAGCCTAATTTTCCATGTTTTACACTTACTTTTATATCGATTTCTGCATACATTGCATGCATTTGGGTTAGAATAATATAGAATCTGTGTAGTTTACACTTATTTGCAATATATGGAGGTCTACACAAATTTTGGTTATATTTCGCAGAAATGGGACGCACTTTGGAGCTTAAAGGAAACTCATGGAGAAGCTAAGAATGGTGCAGCCGAAGAAAAGGCAATTTTTCGTCATTCTTCGTTCTGAATCAAGCTTTAATGTCTTCATGAGAGTTGTAGCCCTCGGAAAGAGCTTTCCAACGCATGGTCATATGCGTCAATCCGACAAACGAGGACTCGGGAAAATGCGTTTCAAGAACAGAGCAGAAAGCTGAGAGAACTCTACTCGAGATCAACTAGCCTCTACTCGATCTCGACGAGGGCTGTCCGAGCACACCTGGTCGAGTAGAGCTGATCGAGGACACTGAGTCAGAGACAACCCGATCCCGGAACCCTACTCGATCTCGAGTACCTCTAGTCGAGATCGACCACACTTCGGAGCCATGTCCGAAGTCGATGAGTTGTGCCAAGCCGAGAAGCCGAGGACGAAGACGCAGACCACCTCTACTCGATCTCGAAGAGGCTTAGTCGAGATCGAGGAGCCCGGAGCCAAGGTCCGACCATGTCGAGTAGATCTACCCGGGAAATGAGCAAATCTACTCGAGACAGAGTAGGGCTACTCGAGATCGACTAGACATGTGAGCCCAGATAGGAGCCTTGTCGAGCAGAGCCACCCGACCAAGCCAGCCAGACGACGAATCCTACTCGATACAGAGTAGGGCTACTCGAGATCGACTAGATCTCCGAGCCATGTCCGAGCCTTGTCGAGCACTAGTCACCCGAGAAGCCGAGCCACACCCGTCGACGACAATCCTACTCGATCTCGAGGAGCCCTAGTCAAGATCGACGAGCCGTGTCCGGGAGCGCGTTACGCGGTTTCGCTGTCCTACTAGGATTGGGAGTCTTTGGATCCAATTCTATCCAATTTGGCCGAGATCTATCAACATCTATCAAGTTCTATCTATGGAGAAGACATGGAAGAGATCTTACCTATTTTAGATTTATTTTTTCCCTTTTAGATTTAATTCCTAAATTGCTGTTATTTATCTTTTAAGCCTTTAGATATAGATTTAGATAAAGATAGATATTTCTATCCTTGATTAGCAAGGATTAGAAGGCTATAAATAAAGCCCTGGGGGGCTGATTTTCATTCATTCAAGCAAAGTCGTCTTAGGGCGCAAGGAGGGATGAGAGAGAGAGAGAGAGAGAGAGAGAGAGAGAGAGAGAGAGAGAGAGGGAGGAGAGAGGAGGCGAGAGAGGAGGAACGTTTGGAAGGTTTTGTAAGTTTTAGTTTATTTTATGTTAAAGTTAATTTCTTTCATCATGTTTTGTTTCTAATTTCCTTCTTCTAGGGTTGGGGTGATCCCAACATAGATATGTGTGTTTGATTTATAAATCCATGAATTTATATGTCTTTATCATCATCTACCTATGTGCTTAATCCTTTGCGAGAGTTGAGGAAATTCCTTATTCATGATATTGAAGCGAAAGTGATCTTATTATGAATTGGATAGTAATTAGGGTTTATTTGCGAGAGCCGACTAATCCTAATTAAGAAAAGGTAGAAACAAATTAGGTTTTTATGCAAGAGCCTCTATCACCTAAATTGTTGGAATTTACGAAAGTTGATTCTTTGATATAAAGCATGCATCTTTATGTGATTTATGATCTACACATATGTTTATTGTTATGGTGATCCCTAACCTTGGAAGTTTGCATCTTCATTTGTTTTATTTTATTATTTTTATTCGGCACATATTCTACCCAACACCAACCACCATTCCCTCTCCATCCATTGACATCATCCCCTCTATTCTTTGTCGACAACAACCTCCCCACCTTTTCCCGCTATCCCTGAACCCCAAAACACACTAAACCTAGAACCGCTGACTTCTCTCCTGAGGACGAACCTGACTCCACTATCCTATAGCGGGGTCTTGACTACATATTTATTTGGTCGAGAAACTCTCTCGTCAAATTGGCGCCGTTGCCGGGGAGATATCAATCGCGCCTAGTTTAATTGTGTTTAAGGTTCAGAAAAGCCCATCCCTTTTTCTTACCCTATCACATACCCTACCACCACTTACCTTACCGGTACCAACTAGGTGCCAAGCTTTTGCCACTAATTTGTGTTCTTGATTGTGATTTCAAAGCTTAGGTACAAAGATGGAAGACTTTTTCGAAGGGAATCCTGCATGGGAAAAATGGTATCAAGATTTGAGACGGAGAAATAGGATCGCAGTGGAGGAGTCACGATTAAGGGAAATAGCTCGGCTGGAAGACGAAATCCGAAGGCTTGAGGCTTCCATTAAGTCTAAAGGACCATGCCCTCCTCTCGACGAGCCCTCGACGAGCCAATTGACCCACTCGATGTCGACAACCAGGTATGTCCTTCCTCGAATTTCATTCCTACTTTGCTACCTATTGTTGATGAATCATATGAAGGATCCCAAGGCGAAATAGCACTAGAAGAGAAGAAGTTGGATATTGTTGACCAGGGCATTCCAAGATCGCTTTTACCTTACAAGGTGAAGGCTATCCCCGATGATTTTGAGCAACCGATGTTCATATTCGAGTATGGGGTCCTAGCAAAGTGACATGAAGCTCCGCACGATGAGGTGGAAATATCTCTTCCCACTCCACCATTTTGCTGTGGTGGAGACGCACAAACAAATCAACCAATGGAGCGGAAGAGGTATGATGATGAGGTATGCAAATTTCCTTTATATATTCCTTTATGCATGCTAGCTGGAGCCCAGGAAGATGGATGGGTGGAGCCATGGAGCGTCCACTCGGGGAGGTTTAAGCTTCTTCACATGATGCCCCCGGATGACATCCCACGCTTCCCACCACCGGAGGAACCACCAGATCCACCTATACCTCCGGACAAAGATGAGCCATGCTAAAGCTAAATGGAGAGAGTCGGCCTAGCGACTATAAAATCTAGAGCTTGTAAATAGGCATTTATTTTTTGGGACTTTTGGACATTGTTGCTTTTTTTTTGTTTTTGGTTTTGAACACTTTTAGTTTTTCTATTATGGGTATATGTCTTCTGCACTTTTCAGGTCCATAGATAGAAGCAAGCTATATTCAGACTCGGCCGAGGCAGTTCTTTCATTTGACATTTTGAGGCCCTGCACACCTGTCTAGTGAGTTTCTTTCTTTACCCTTGTTTTTATACAATGAGGACACTGTAATGTTTAAGTATGGGGTGGGGGAAGGGCTTACCTTATGCATATTTGGTTTCATTTGATATTGTGTGCATATTTAGAGGTTTATTTCTTGAATTGCTGCTACATGGCTATTTTGGAATTCATTATTGATTTATGTGCTTACATGCATGTTTTCCAAAGATTGAAAAATGACCCCCATTGAAAAATTTTGATTAGTGTCATGGAAGCTTAAATTGAACTTGACGATGCAAAAAAATTGGATTCATTAGAGATATAGCATGAAATTGCCTAGTAAAGGGAAGTCACAATGAAGTGCATATTTTGATGAAAACCATGATAGGAGGTAAATTTGATATTGCTTTTGACATGTTACATGATAAAATGATGGAGGACTTTATATTTTCCATAATATGCTCATATTTTGTTTATATCCTAGCCTTACATATGCTTATGCATCACAGAAGCCATAATATGCCTTATTTCATATATTGCTCCGCATGATCTAAAATATTGCCATTCTTTACCTTATCCGGGGATTATGTTGAGAATGATGTTACATTATGGAGATTATCATATGGTGTTTGTGTTGTTATCATATTTGGAGTTTGACGGGAAATTGTTTGAAATATATGGAAAATTTAATGAGTGAAAGAAAATCCAATCACCTCAGGAGAAAGGTAGATTGACCCCGCTCTCTGAGATAATAGTTTGGAGAGATGGGACACATTGTGAGGAGTCCAAAGCACTAAGTATCCGGGGCCATTCATGACACCCATGTTTGCGACTCGCGAGAAGGCAGTGCTGAGGTTAGAGAGGTAAAAGCATTATTATTGGAAAAAGCAATATGAAAGGTGATGAATCAAAGGGAGAAGGAATGTGGAAATTTAATTTGGAAATACTCCATTTCCCCGGATCAAAAGCACCACATTGCCAAAAATTGCCCACCTTTAGCCTTTTACCAATCTACTCCTTATTTGAGCTTAATTAAAGTCCTCTTGATTATTGTTGCTTTGTCACATATAAATTGTTTTTGCATGAACCTCCTTTTGTGAGTAGATGTTGCTTTTATTTGCACATGCATGGATCTGTGACCCTAGTACCTTTTCGAGGATGGTAATTGACTGCAGGGTTATATGAGAATGAATCTAATATGTTGAGAGTTTTGAATTCTTCCCCTGAATGACAATTAAAAGTATTGCTTGAGGACAAGCAAGCTTAAGTATGGGGTGTTTGTTGTGAGCCTAATTTGCCATGTTTTACACTTAATTTTATATCGATTTCTGCATACATTGCATGCATTTGGGTTAGACTAATACAGAATCGGTATACTTTACACTTATTTGCAATATATGGAGGTCTACACAAGTTTTGGTTATATTTCGCAGAAATCGGACGCACTTTGGAGCTTAAAGGAAACTCATGGAGAAGCTAAGAATGGTGCAGCTGGAAAAAAGGCCATTTTTCATCATTCTTCGTTCTGAATCAAGCTTTGATGTCTTCATGAGAGTTGTAGCCCTCGGAAAGAGCTTTCCAACGCATGGTCATATGCATCAATCCGACAAACGAGGACTCAGGAAAGTGCGTTTCAAGAACAGAGCAGAAAGCTGAGAGAACTCTACTCGAGATCGACTAGCCTCTACTCGATCTGGACGAGGGCTGTCCGAGCACACCTGGTTGAGTAGAGCTGATCGAGGACACTTAGTCAGAGACAACCCGATCCCAGAACCCTACTCGATCTCGAGTACCTCTAGTCGAGATCGACCACACTTCGGAGCCATGTCCGGAGTCGACGAGCTGTGCCAAGCCGAGAATCCGAGGACGAAGACGCAGACCACCTCTACTCGATCTCAAAGAGGCTTAGTCGAGATCGAGGAGCCCGTAGCCAAGGTCCGAGCATTTCGAGTAGATCTACCCGGGAAATGAGCAAATCTACTCGAGACAGAGTAGGGCTACTCGAGATCGACTAGACATGTGAGCCCAGATAGGAGCCTTGTCGAGCAGAGCCATCCGACCAAGCCAGCCAGACGACGAATCCTACTCGATACAGAGTAGGGCTACTCGAGATCGACTAGATCTCCGAGCCATGTCCGAGCCTTGTCGAGCACCAGTCACCCGAGAAGCCGAGCCACACCCGTCGACGACAATCCTACTCGATCTCGAGGAGCCCTAGTCAAGATCGACGAGCCGTGTCCGGGAGCGCGTTACGCGGTTTCGCTGTCCTCCTAGGATTGGGAGTCCTTGGATCCAATTCTATCCAATTTGGTCGAGATCTATCAACATCTATCAAGTTCTATCTTTGGAGAAGACATGGAAGACATCTTACCTATTTTAGGTTTATTTTTTCCCTTTTAGATTTAATTCCTAAATTGCTGTTATTTATCTTTTAAGCCTTTAGATATAGATTTAGATAAAGATAGATATTTCTATCCTTGATTAGCAAGGATTAGAAGGCTATAAATAAAGCCCTGGGGGCTGATTTTCATTCATTCAAGCAAAGTCGTCTTAGGGCACAAGGAGGGATGAGAGAGAGAGAGAGAGAGAGAAGAGAGGAGGCGAGAGAGGAGGAACGTTTGGAAGGTTTTGTAAGTTTTAGTTTATTTTATGTTAAAGTTAATTTCTTTCATCATGTTTTGTTTCTAATTTCCTTCTTCTAGGGTTGGGGTGATCCCAACATAGATATGTGTGTTTGATTTATAAATCCATGAATTTATATGTCTTTATCATCATCTACCTATGTGCTTAATCCTTTGCGAGAGTTGAGGAAATTCCACTAGTAGAAAAATGGCCTTTGGCCACACTTAATTTACCACGGTTCCGTGTTTCTGTGTGGTAAATTTTCAAGGTTTACAAGTTTACCACGGTTCCTAGGAGAACCGAAGTAAATTAACATCAAATTTACCACGGTTCCGTGTAATTTTGTGGTAAAATTTCAAAGTTGACAAATTTACCACGGTTTCTCAGAGAACCGAAGTATATTAGCGTCGTATTTACTACGGTTCTTTTTTTTCCGTGGTAAATTCTCAGGATTAGCAATAAAACCCTAACCGGCCTTCTCCCGTTCCTGACCTTCTTCTCAATTGCTCGCCTCCCAAATCTCATGGCTCCTCCTCTCCGCTGCTTTTCCTCTCTCCATGGCTCCGTGGTTGACTCCCTTCTTTTCTTTTGCTCTCTCTCCCGACCTTTTTTTTTGCTCTCTCTCCCGACCTTTTTTTTTTGCTCTCTCCATTGCTTTTGCTCTTCATAAACAGATATATAAGAAGGTTTTGGAGGCGAGCCATTGCTCCTCCTCTCCGTTAATCAACCACTGGAGTACAAGAGGTGACAGGAGCTCCGGCTTGTCGACGGCGTTGCTCGGAATTCAGGTCCGATGCCGATTTGGAACGGCCCAACGCTTTCGAGAAGATTGAGTTCTTCTTCAGGGAGCGAGGAGGCGCGCTTGGTGGAGTTTGTTGCACCATATCAAATAGAAGATGTGGATATTACTAGGTAATGCGATCTCTCTCTTAAGAAAACTATTGATCTTGTTGTTTGTATTGAATGCCATTTTGAATATGATTGATTGTTTTTGAAAGGAAACTTGATACAATAGTTAGGGTTTATTTGGATCTTGAGTAATGGCCTGATGGTTAATTTGGAAACTTGCATTTATTTTGCACTTTCATAGGAGATGATAGGAAGGAATGATTGATTGATGATTAATGGGAAAAGGTTTAGTTCACCTGCAGTGGCAGTTTTCATAGGTACCTAGCTTGTGGCAAGGAATTTGGTGTCACTTTGAGCACATGTGTTCATTCGGAGGATGATTTTGACTTATTAGAAGGAATGTAGTTAAGAGGAAGCATGGAAGGGTTTCATATCACACTATGTTGGTGGTTAAATTGTCACGGAGTTGGCTCATTAGGTGTGTGACAGTTTGAGGCTTTGAGCGGTTAGCATAATTAAAGTGGGGAAACCAAGCTGGTTAATATTTGGCTTACCATGAAATCTTCGACTTTGTTAAGATCTTTGAGGTATGAGACATTGAAAGACTTGGTTAAATTGTTATTTATTTCAAGATTATGATAGCTGACTATGAATGGTATGAAATTGGTCACCAAATAAATGAAATTTCTGTTTTGGGCTAAGTGAATAGGTCGTTCGCAATATCAAAAGGAGTGTTTATCATATTTTCTAGTTTTAAAGGAAATCTTCTTAACTGTTTTCACTTTGGCTTGCTTCAAAAAGGGGTAGTACTATGTAATTTCAGTGAGTAGAAACTAGACATACAAATAAGATTTATGAACACAAATACACAATGAAGGAGGCTTTTTAATGTAAGAAATGTTATCAATCATCGGTTGCTTGCTATCATTGCCTCCAATTTTCAAGAAATGTGTAGATAGCATAAATTGGCATATGGCTTGCTCCAATCTCCTCTTAGTATCATAAGTTTGAATTGGAGTTTATATTATAACAAGTTGTTGCTCTATTTTAGAGCTCAGGCTATATGATTGGAGCTGATCAGTTGAAGCAATTGAACTTGTGAAGCGCAATGATTTTATATGACTTTTACATGCTCTCTTTCTATTTCACAAGGCACATTTCTCATGCTTGATTTTGGTTTTGCTCAAGTTATCTTAGATTTATTTTGCTGGGTGAGGCTTGCTTCTTATTAATTGCAGCATTGCTAAGCACCTGGAGTATGCAAACACTATGTTCTCATTCATCTGGTGGATCATTGGGTTTTATTGGGTGTCATCTGGCGGAACTACACTCTTGGATGACGCACCATATCTTTACTGGTGAGCCTGATTTCTCTCATTTCTACAAACAACGTATATAACTACACTTCTCAGTTCTCACTTATACATTGTTGTCTTCAGGCTTTGCATCACATTTCTAGCTTTCGATGTTTTCTTTGTTGTCACATGTGTTATTGTTGCGTGCCTGATTGGTATAGCTGCATGTTGCTGCTCTTAGGATAGAGATTGATATAGCTAAACTTCAACAAAACTCGTTCCAGGATAGAGATTGGTATCGACTCTTAATTTCATTATAAAAATTATTTCTCTTGGTTAAATTTTCAGCTTATTTTCATTTGTGCTAAGATAGTTAACTTTAGGTGCATCAACACCTTGAATATTATGATATGTAATATCTTTGACAAAAGAATTGCTTCCTGAGCTCATGTGGTTTGAAGATACACCTTGAAGTGCTAACCATTGTGTCCGTTTTTAGAAGTAATTGGGCATGAGCTAAGATGGATTACTATCTACATTAAAAGCTGCGTATAATTACTATGTTATTTCTCATTTATTTGTCAGCTGGCACTTTCATTAGAGCTTTAGATTTCATGGTCTTTGTTTTGTTCTGTATTTTCTCTAATTTAATGCCATGAACCTATTTTACAGTCATTCTGTCAATTATTGGGGAATTTAGGGCTAATATTGATTCTGTTCTGGAAAAGCTAATGAAAGTTTAATTTAATTTATTTTCTTATATATAGACATTGGAAGATGATAATTGTTCTAATCGTCTAGTTTCTTACTTTGTTAATCACCAGGACGAGTTCAACTCTGGGAAATCCACTGTTATTAATGCACTCCTTGTTGGAAGAATTTTTAAGGAAGAAGCTGTTCCAACAACAAATTAGATAAAAATTTTACGGTATTCAGAGGCTGATTTTGGTGAAACACGACGTTGTGAAAGACATCCTGATGGTCAATATATTTGTTATCTAACTGCTAAGATCCTGAACTTCTGTTCACTGAAGACTCGGATAGTGTTCAGGTAAATTTTTCTTAAAACCGATTTTAAAATTATACTACTAGTATTATTTTATTTAAGTCTATTAGCTCAAATGGTAGAGCGATGTGTTTATACACAAAGATGTGGGTTCGAATCCCGCATAGGCTACTATATATATATAATAATCGGGTAACAATTACCAAAATACATATTTACTTCGGTTCGACAATTTACCACGGTTCAAAAACAATTACTACATGACTAATTTACCACGGTTGACACATTTACCACGGTTCAAAAACAATTACTACACGACTTATTTACCACGGCTGACACATTTAGCACGGTTCACAAGGCCTACAACTACAAACAGATTTACCACGGGTGGACAATTTTACCACGGTTCTGGTCACGTGGTAAACAAATTTACTATAGCCACTTTTCCCTCGGTTCAGAACCGTGGTAAAGCTTGCACACGGAACCGAGGTAAAACCGGCTTTCTCTACTAGTGTTCCTTATTCATGATATTGAAGTGAAAGTGATCTTATTATGAATTGGATAGTAATTAGGGTTTATTTGTGAGAGCCGACTAATCCTAATTAAGAAAAGGTAGAAACAAATTAGGTTTTTATGCGAGAGCCTCTATCACCTAAATTGTTGGAATTTGCGAAAGTTGATTCTTTGATATAAAGCATGCATCTTTATGTGATTTATGATCTACACATATGTTTATTGTTGTGGTGATCCCTAACCTTGGAAGTTTGCATCTTCATTTGTTTTATTTTATTATTTTTATTCGGCACATATTCTACCCAACACCAACCACCATTCCCTCTCCATCCATCGACATCGACCCCTCTATTCTTTGTTGACAACAACCTCCCCACCTTTTCCCGCTATCCCTGAACCCCAAAACACACTAAACTAGAACCGATGACTTCTCTCCTGATGACGAACTTGACTCCACTATCCTATAGCGGGGTCTTGACTACAAATTTATTTGGTCGAGAAACCCTCTCGTCAACGCCCTCAAGGATCGCCTGACACACGCCCCAGTGCTGCAGTTACCTGACTTTGCTCAACCTTTTGAGCTCGAGTGTGACGCTTCTGGCACTAGCATTGTAGGGGTCCTGCTGCAGAACAAGCGTCCTATCGCCTACTTCAGCGAAAAGTTGGGTTCCGCTGAGCTCAACTATTCTACCTACGACAAGGAGCTATTTGCACTGGTTCGCTGCTTACAGACTTGGCAACATTATCTCTGGCCTAAGGAGTTTGTGATTCATTCGGATCATGAAGCTCTAAAGTACCTCAAAGGACAAGCAGTGCTCAGTAGGCGACTTGCTCGATGGGTGGAGTTTATAGAGACCTTTTCCTATGTGGTTCACCACAAGAAGGGAAAGGATAATGTGGTAGCTGACGCACTATCACACAGGTATGTCCTCCTAAACCACATGGATGCACATGTTTTGGGTTTTGCCTTGATAAAGGAGATGTATGCTTCTGATGGTTTCTTTAAAACTATATATGCTCAAGGTGTGTCCAAAGGTGAAGTTGATTCATTTTTTCTTGATAATGGTTATTTGTTTAAGATGGGCAAGCTTTGTATCCCATCTTCTTCTATTCGCCAATTGTTAACTCAAGAAATTCATGAATCTAGAGGACATGGTGGTTTCGAAAAAACCTTGGCTGGACTTAAGGAACATTACTTTTGGCCTAAAATGTCTAATTATGTGCTGAGATTTGTCAAAAGTTGTGTTACATGTGCTAAAGCCAAATCGAAATCTAATGCTAATGGTCTATACCAACCTTTGCCTATTGCTAATGCACCCTGGGAAGACGTTTCTATGGATTTTATTGTAGGATTGCCTAGAACTTCTAAGGGTCATGATTCCATATTTGTTGTTGTAGACAGATTTTCCAAAATGGCTCATTTTATTCCATGTCATAAAACTGATGATGTTATTCATGTTGCTCATTTATTCTTCAAAGATGTTGTTCGCTTACATGGATTGCCATTGTCTATAGTTTCTGACCGTGATCCTAAATTCTTAAGCTCTTTTTGGAAAACTCTATGGTCTAAATTGGGTACAAAATTGCTATTTTCTACTTCTTGTCTCCCACAAACCGATGGCCAAACTGAGGTCACAAATAGAACTCTTGGGGCTCTCCTTAGAGTCATGCTGCGAACTAACCTCCGGAGGTGGGAAGAATGCCTACCATATGTAGAATTTGCATATAACAGGTCTAGGCACTCTGCAACAAAGCTTACCCCCTTCGAAGTGGTATATGGCCGAAATCCACTAACTCCTGTGGACATGATGCCTCGGCCATATAAGGACAAGGAGAGCGTGGATGCAGCTAAGCAAGTGGACTTCATCAAAAGCTTGCATGAGCGTACCAAGGCACAGCTGGAGAGGAAGACTGCACAATACAAGGCCGCAAAGGACAAGCATCGCAAGGATGTGCAATACAACATTGGTGATCTGGTCTGGCTGCATCTCAGGAAGGAAAGGTTTCCGCAACAACGGAAATCTAAGCTGGACCCCAGGGGAGATGGACCATTCAAAGTGGTTCAGAAGATGGGTCATAATGCATATAAGCTGGATCTCCCTACCGATAAGTACAACGTCCATTCTACATTCAACGTCGCCGATCTATCCTTGTTCGTACTTGATGATGACTCTGACGACGATTTGAGGACAAATCGAAGTCAAGTGGAGGAGAATGATGTCGTGCAATTATCGATGACTCCTGGTGACATTGAGGACAACATGAAGGTTCCATTCGATGGTCCTGTCACTCGTGCAAGGGCCAAGAAGATTCAAAGTGCAACTAAAGCCTTTCTTGTCCGTCACCATGGAACTTTAGAGCAAGGGTTCAGGCCACCCTGGATCACTTGGCTCAAGGTTACACCTCCAGCACAAGAAGTGAGCCTGCGTCCACACACGGAGCTCATGAAGACTCGTCTCCACCCACCATGAGGAAACCATACTCGACATGTCCTTGGCCACTCGACATGACCATGGGCCGAGTTGTCTTGTGCATGGGCCGAGTTTGTCTTGTGCATGGGCCGAAATTATTAGATTAATTATGTTATTATTTTATGCAATTTAGATAAATAAGGTGGAAGTAACTATATCTCTTCTAGATATAATCATTGGCCACAAAGTCATGAAACATTTATCTTATTAGGAAAATATTTATCGTAGGTTTATTTTAATTATCATTAGATAGAATTATTCTATCCAAACCCCTTTTCCTTTGCAAGGAAGGATTGGTTAGATCTCCCATAGTTTTTCTATAAATTCATGTTATGCACCTTTGAATTAATCAGATTGAATAGAATTGAGAAACCCCTTTATAGATTAAAGGGTTCTCGATTATCAATCCCCACCCACTATCGTTACTATTGTGTTCCGTTGGTCATCACAATCACCATCACCATCACCATCTTGTTTACTTCCGGCAACAAGAACGCCAACATCACCCTCAACCTTGGAAACCGTCGCAAGAAGGAAGGAACCCCATTGGAGGCTCCTCGCAGACTCGCGCCCAGGCGCGCGGCGCTGACCCTCGTGAGCGCTGGGCACCATCGACTTCGCGCCTACATCCGGCGACTCGGGGACATCGCGTATGTGCTCTCTCGCTGTCTCGCCATCGAACTGTCTCGCTCTCGCCTCGATCGCTCTCGCGCGCTCGCACCAGTTCTCGCTCTCAACGAGTGCTGTCCCCGGCATCGCTTACGCACACCCTGAGGAGCCGTGCTCCTGTGTGCTCGACATCCCCCGCCGGCGACCGTGACTAGCCTTCGTAGCTCCAAGCCGCGCGCACCTCTCTTGTCCTCGCTTTCCTTGTTTCCCTTTCGTGGCTATTTCATTAATTCTAAGTTTAGTTAGTTAGTTTCTAATTTGCTGTCGTATTTAGTTGTTAGGATTGATGTATAGCAATCGGCTAGGCCGGCCAATTGCTAAACTAAAAGAACGATCTTGCTTGCGGCCCTGACAATGGCGACGGTTAACACTTAGTCAAAATCCAGCAGACAAAAACACAGCAGTAGCAGCGACGGAAACAGTGGTGGCGACGGATGCTGCGGGCGCAGCAAGCCTGCGGTAGCCGCTGTCAGCGACGGCTCTTGGGTTCCAGCGACAGTTTTTTCCCTGCTTTTGTCTTCTTTCTTGTGTTTGGTTTTGTGTTTGGGATTAGGGTTTGGTATCGGATGATTTATGAATGAACAAGAACATAAATTGATTGCGAAGGCTTTTGGATTGGGAATCGATGGAACCTTTTAATCCTTAAAAGGGTTCCTCAATTATAATTCCAATCTAATTTTTATTAAATGTAAAACATGAGTTTAAATAGACAATAGACCAATTTTATCTTGTGCAAAAGATAGAGTTTTGATAACTAAAGATAAATCAAATAATCTAAAGATATGTAAATCTTTCCTAAGATAAGTAAAACTAACTAAGGATAGAAAAATTAACAACTTGGTGGACAAGAATTATATCTAGAAGAGATATAATTATTTTCACATTATTTTCCTAAATTCATAAAATAATTAAATCTAATTTAATTAAATAAATTCGAAAATAATTAAATAATTATCTAGAAATTCGTCCAAACAGGGACAGTTGTAAAGATGATGAATTTCGGTCATTCTCGAGGACGATTCTGGAGACACCTTCAACGGCAAAGTTGTATATCTTTTCGTTCTCGTTCCAACAAGGTATGGTACGACCTCATCCGATAAATATGGACTCCGAACGACCCATTTTACTGAGACGTCAAAAAGCTGTCAAAGAATCTTGAACGAACGAAAAGCGTGGACCTTGGTTACCTTTGGACCCTCTTCCATGGTGGAGCCTTCTTCTTCCTTTTGAGGACAAAATTCTTTGCCATCAATGACCCTCGAATCGGTCTTGATAGCTCGCCTGGATCAAGATCATTGTTTGACCCACAAAAGGTCATCTTGATCGGCATCATTCTCCCCTTCTTAGCTTCGATTCGTCCTCGAATCGAGTCGTTGATGGTCAAAGCGGAAGGAGAAACCACCAAAAAGTAACTTCCTTGAAAATCAACTTGAGATGGCGCCAGCAGAATTTAAGGCAAAGGAACCTCAAAAACAACACCTGTTATAGGGAACATTGAGCAATCAAGAGGAACAATATCAATAGGCTCAATAAACCTATGAACTTCATAATTCTCAACATTAGGAACATTCTCAAGAGGTACAATAGCTAACTCAAGAGAAGTGTTCCCAACGTCCTCATAGTTGTCGTCAGAAGCAACCTCATCGTCAAGCGCAGCACTGCAGTCCACTTGCAGCGCAGATTTGGAGGTCTTCCCGGAGGATTCTGGCAGCGTATGACCTACCGTTGGAAAGCTCGTCGAGTCAGCTTCGCAACAAGACTGAGTTGACTCAATTCCGAGGTCGAAGTCAACAGGAATTTGCGAAAGAAGTTCGACGCGCTGTGCTGTTTTCTGGGCAACGAAATCAACAAAATGCTCCTTAGGCTCAATTACCTCGTCGTCGGTTGAGGCAACTATAGCCGCTGGAGCAGGGGTGAGGGCTGAAGCAAGAGCTTGACGATAGCAATCTGATAAGTCCTCCTTCCAACCCTTTCAGAATTCGGCCCATATGGCGGAAAGGTCGGCATGGAATTGTGCCTCTTCCTCTCGTCGTCGTGCCTCTTCCTCTCATCGTCGTGCCTCCTCAGCCTCTCGTTGTTGGAGAAGCCAAATCTAACGGCGACGTTGTTGTCGACACCTCTCCTCTTCGATTTCCGCTTGCCGTTGAAGCCTAAGGCGGCGCCTTTGTGCCTCTCGTTGTCGCTCTAAAGCTTGTTGTTGTTGCAAAGCTCGTCTCTGCAACTCTCGGCGGCGTTGTTGTTGTGCATCCCATGGATCGGGATCATCATCCCAATCTCCCCAGATAACGTCAACCATTGAATCAAATCGTAAATTACATCAAGAAAAAAAAACAAGAACTTGCGAAACCTACGGCTCTGGTACCACTTGATACGTTTGAGATACTCGATCCTTCGCCTGTGGGTTCAGGATCAAGAACCACGCCGTATATTTGCCCGATCTTGCAATGCTCTTTCGATATCTCCTGATTGACAATTGAATTAAACTAATTAAACAACAAATCTTAACTTAATAAATTGCAACTAATTAAACTAACTAAACTTAATGTAAACAACATTAAATGAACTAAGTAATACTAACTAAAAGCAACATGTTTTATAACTTAAGAAAATTAAGAAACTAAAAGCTACGAAAATTAGCTAACTAGAACTAAATTAACAAAGTAACAAAGAGGAAAGAAAAGTAAGCGAAGGTCTGCGCAGGCTCGCAGAACAGGCTCCGGGCGCGCCGGTGCGGACGCGGCTTGCTGGTTGCGATCGCTGGTGGCGAGGCGCGACTTCGCAGGAGTGAGCGAAGCTGAAGTGAAGAGCAGCGCTCCTCAGGGCGCGGCATCGAGAGACTGCGAGGATGAGAGCAGGTGAGAGCACGAGAGAGCGATCGAGGCGAGAGCAACCGTGTGCGAGAGAGAGATAGCGAGAGGGCGAGAGAGCAAGCACTAGGAGCACGGAGCCGACGAGGCTGCGCTCGCTGGGAGGGAGGGACGCCGCGGGCGTCACCAAGGCCCGACTTCTCTTCGATGCGCTAGGTTCAGTGAAGAAGGTAACGGCTGGCTTTGGTTTTGATCAGGGATCAAAGTGACGGTGATGATGATGGGTGCCGAAGGTATTAGACACACGAACCGGATAGCCTTTGGGATTGATAATCGAGAACCCTTTAATCCATACGGGGTTTCTCAATTCTAATTCAATCTGATTTAATTCAATAGAACTACAATGTTTAAATAGAAAACCTAAGAACCAATTCTACCGTGCAAGATAGAATTTAGTTTGATAAAGATAGATTAAAATAACTTAAAGATAAAAATAAACCTAAGAAGATATAATTCTAAAACTTAGGGAACAAGATATATCTAGAGGAGATATAATCTTGTACATTATTAATCTAATTGCATAAAATAATAATTAATAAAAAATAATAAACTAATTTGAAGACTAGAACCGGCCCACACATTCAAGCTACTCGACATGGGCCTCAAGAGCACTCGGCATGGCCAAGGCCCACTCGACATGCATCTTGAATCTTCTTCCATGGTGGCGCTTTCTTCTTCCTCTTGAGGGCAAGACTCTTTGCCATCAATGGCCCTCGAACCGGTCTTGAGAGCTCGCCTGGATCAAGGTCATTGTTGGACCCACAGAAGGTCATCTTGATCCGCATCATCTCTCTTCTCAGATTCCAGTGTACACTCCTTCCATACCATCATTGCCAGTCATTGATGAACCTCGTCGATCCAGTAGAGCTATAGGGCCTCCTGCTTACCTCAAAGACTATGTTTGTCATGATATCCATGATTCCTCCATTTGCAGTGATTCTCTATGTTGTCACACCCTCGCCACTAATGTTGATCTTGGCACTTCCCATCTCTCACCTATCCAACCTGTCCCTGAGCCCATTCATGAAAGTTCCACGACAATTGCATTTCGACGCAACAGTCAGGACCTTGAGATACCTGAAAGGAACATAACACAGATCATTGTTCCTTTCACGAGCTCCAAGCTTTGAGCTGCAAGCCTTCTGTGATGCGGACTAGGCATCATTTCCTCTAACCTAGAGATCAGTAAGTGGGTTTGTGATTTTCCTTGGAGGAAGCCTCATCTCCTGGAAGTCGAAGAAGTAGACCACGATCTCTCTTTCATCAACCAAAGCTGAATATCGCTCAATTAGGAGGGTTTGCATTGAAATTGCTTGGTTAACTTGGCTCTTGTCTGAACTGGGAGTGTCAAGCATCAAGCCAATTCCGGTTAAATGCGATAACCAAGCTGCGATTCATATAGCCAAGAATCCAGTTTTTCACGAAAGAACTAATCACGTCGAGTTAGATTGTCATTTCGTGAGGGAAAAGCTCCTTGAGGGACTGATCAAGCTATTCCATGTACCATCTAAAGATCAATTGTCTGATGCCCTCACAAAAGCTCTGCCTGGATCTAGTTTTCCCGAAGTACTGAACAAGCTTGGGGTAGCTCAACTACCTGCAGCTTGAAGAGGGGTGTGACCGAGTTCAAACTGGGTCCAAGACAGTTGCTCGGTTTGTTAAAGCTTAGCACCATGAGTTGGGCTTATTTCTGTAATGGGCCTTAGATCATCTGTATAGAATTAAGCCCAATCTCTTGATAAGAGATATAAATTGTACAGTGGAACATCTGAGAGATATACAGAAATACAATTTCCCTTCATTTCACTTTCCTCATCCTGAATCTCTCTTTCTCACTTTCAGTTGTGATTTCTTGTTACACAATTCACAACTAACTTCACAGCTTCAACCGAATTTGGTGTCGATAGATTGTTTTTTGATTAGTGGGTGGGTTGCTTAAAATTTTGTTGAGTTTATCTGGAATCCAAACCATCTGTAGCATTTGTATGTTTCCTTTCTCAAATTGTTTGTTTGCATTTTAAGGTCAAGCTGTGTATGCTTCTTGAATTAGTTGTTTGATGTGCAGACATTTGTGTAAAATATACAAGTGCCTCTATATTGTGTAAAGTAAATATGCTAAAATTCAATTTGCATATGTCTGCCACCCAAGTTAAAGTGTATTAGAGAATGGTAAGAGTGTACCTACACAATAGTTAGAGTGCACTCACACATCGATTTTCAATGATAATATAAGACAACGGCTAAAAGGAATTAAGACAACAATTACACTGCGTTTGAAGTGTATTTAAACAACGTTTAAATTCTTCTTACACAACGGTTAAAAGGTACTTAGACAACAATTATTAAAAGGTACTTAGACAACAATTAATATGTACGTAAGTCAACGGTTCAATGATACTAATCCAACGGTTCAATGATACTAAGACAACGATAAAGAGGAATTAAGACAACGGGTAAAATATACATAGGCAACCGTTATAGTTAATCTTGACAACAATTAGAATATACTTAGACAACGTTTTGATTGTATTAAGACAACAGTTATATGATACATAAACAACGGTTAATACATTATCTGACAACGGTTATAAACAACTGTTTTGAATTTTGGAGACGCGTAGACAACAGTTATTGGGCATCTTTGACAACGGATATAACCGTTGTCTTAATGAACCGTTGTCATAGATGCAACCGTTGTTTTAACAAAAACCGCACTGACATAGACAACAGTGCAATAACCGTTGTCTATTTTGATAAATAACAGTTGTCTAAGACCTTTTTTGCACTAGTGAATATCTCGTGCCTTGGTGTAGAAGCAAGCTAATCAACTCGGATTCCACTCGATCTCGGACTCGGATTGCTCACTAGGATACTCGACATCTACTAGGTTAGTCGACGTCGACTACGTTCTTCTCCTCCTGGGTTGCACTAGAGCTCGGGCACGTTCTAGACTCGACAGGTGCACTCGACATCGAGTACTACATCGAGTACTGTAGCAGTCGACTTTGAGTAGAACCGGGCTCTTCAAGTGAACTGCTCGACTCCGTCTGATTTTCTGGCTCGGGAGTACTCGACTTCGACTAGAGTGGTCGACGTCGAGTAGAACTGTCAGCTTTCGATCAGCATTCTGCTCTGTTCTTGAAACGCACTTTCCCGAGTCCTCATTTGTTGGATTGACACAAATGAGTATGCGTTGGAAAGATCTTTTTGAGGGCTACAACTGTCATGAAGACAACAGAACTTGGTTTAGAATGATGAATGGTGAAAAGTTGCGTTTTCTCCAGATGCACCATCCTTAGCTTCTTCATGACTTTCCTTTAAGCTCCAAAGTGTGTACGATTTCTGTTAAATTAAACAGAAATTAGTGTAGACTCCATAATTTGGCAAATAAGCATAAACTACATAGATTCTGTACTATTTCAACCCAAATGCATGAAATGTAAACAGAAATCGATATAAATGTTAATGTAAAACATGATAAATTAGGCTCACAACAACCTTATATGGCAAGCCGATGGCGCCGAGGCTTGTCTAGCCGGCGAGGTCTCCATCCCGGAATGCCCTGATCGTGTCCATGTCCGCTGCCTCTCCACCTTACGACCTCAACAAGTTCTTGTTCAAGCCGATCAAGGAGTCGATCGTCTCCAGGGAGATGACTCGCCGCTACATGACCGACGTCATCACCTACGCCAACATTGATGTCACCGACGTCTTTGCAGCGCTAATGCGGCGACATGGGAGGATGAGGAAGAAGATGGAGGAGCCGGCTGAGGAAGACAACGAGAGATCGAGGAAGATATTGAGGGAGACCGAGAGATTAAGCGAGAGATCGAGAGTCGACAGGGGAGGAGGATTTCTTGGTGCTGAAAGGGTAAGGAAGAGAGCGAGAGATCGAGGAAGAGATTGAGGGAGATCTGAGATTAGGTTTAGAAGGGCAATTTTGTGCATAAAATTTTACGTGGACAAAACTCATATTTGCCTCACTTAGTGGACATTCCGTTAATTTGGCCGAAAATTTGCTCGTTAATTTGGCGCAAATTTTTTCTTTTAAAATTTTCGCTCTATATACACATGCACATTCATAAGAACGTGACACCATATCAATAAAGATGTGCATTTAATAATATGAATTTAGGGTGTATCTAACCTCCGAATAAAGAATGCTTATGAACTCTTGCACAAACAAATTTTATGAGCTCACATTAATACTTGGGAGCAAATTACGTACAAGGAATAAATCCCGCCAATGGAACCATAAATCACACTTTGCGTGCATAATTTTTTATGTTGCCACCTCAACCGTCACTTTGATGTTGCGTTTGCGTGCAATCATTTTCGAGCACCCGCAGCAGTGTTTTTTTTTTGTCCCTCAATAAAATAAATAAATTTAAAAAAAAGTGGCTCAATTTCCACCACCAGTTTCTACTTACCCTTGTAAATTTGCATATTTTATACTCCGCATCAATTTGATTGGACATGATAAATTCTTGATATATTTATGGAAGGTGGAGAGGACCCTCCAGGTTTTTCTAATTTTGGTGTAATGAGTATGCGACCACCTTTGTATAAATTTCTCTCATCGTTTTTAAATATAGTTTGTTTCATTTATCGGTCTTTTTGTCATATGTCTTAAGAGTATAAGATAAGAATCTTAATTGATAAAGATTTTTTACCAAATAAATAAGCGATCATAGGCAAGTAATATTAAGAAAAACTAAAAATAATTTATATTTGGAAAATCTTTCCTCATTGAGTTTGTTATCCTATGCCCTTGAGACATAGAATGGAAAACTCGTTCATTTATTAGCGTGTGTTTTTAATAAGCTAAAAACTTGATATAGTACAATATTAATATCTTTTTATAATTTTTTAAAATATATTTAGACTTGTCATTAGTGATGAATATGAAATTATTTCTACAAATTAATTAAAAAATATTGATATTTTATAGATGTTTCAGCTTTAAAGTTAGCTTTCATAAGACGATGCTCTGTGAAGATTTGAACTTGAATCTATGGAAAAGGGTGGAGAGTGGAAAGGAAAAAGAAAAAGAAATACAAAAGGATATTTTCAGCCATCTATACGACGATACCATCAAGTACGAGTTGAGAAACTGATCCGCACTTTCTCAGGTGACGTTACTTTTTAATGTTTTGGCTCTAGTCTCTCCGACGACGAGACGCTGTGAAAGCTTATAGGTTTCCTCCTGTTCCCGCCTTTCACAATTTTTTTCCAGAATCTTCTTCAACTTCCTCATTTGTCTGGCTTGTCGTAGCTTTGTTCGTAGGCTTGGATATTTATGTTTTAGCTAGTTGTATCATGACAGTTAGCTCGTCTACCGTGTGTTTCGGCCTCTCGATTTACTCGACACTAGTGTATAGGTATTTCGAATCCTTACCTTGTATAAAAAAAAATTTAAGAAATTGGATTTGGAAAAATAGTTTTTTTTTCTTTATATGATTCAAGATATAGCAGTCTGGATATACTGATCCCCTTCGGTGCTCCCTTCGGTGCATCACAAAATTATTTTCGATATAAATAAACATTGAATAAAAATTAAAAATATTTTTAGATTCTACACCCTTATATTGATATATTTATTAAATTTTATTATGAAAAGTCATGTTTTCAAAATAATAAAAATTATTTTCTAAAATAATTGATATTTTAATTATCTATATTTTTAAAATATGAATTTTCACAATAAATTTTTATAAACATATCATATAAGAGTATATAATCTAATTTTTTTTTAAAAAAAATCAATGTTTATTTATAACCGAAATAATTTTGTGATGCACCATAGTGAGCATCGAGGGGAGCAGAGGATCCGAACCGAAGATATGGTGCTATATATTTATATATATATATATATATATATATATATATATATATATATATATATATATATATATATATATATATATATATATATATATATATATATATATATATATGGGATGGTTCAAGTGTACTCATTGCTTATTGTGTATCATGAGAACACATCCTGAGCGTTGATTAATTGAAATGGGTGGCTGAGATTAATAGCTAATTTTACCTTTTTTCTTTAATTAAAAATCAGTGGGACCCACAAATTTCCTTCCTCACTTGTTGCGTTGGGGCGCGTGTACAAGCCTATGTTTTTTTTTTGTTTTTAAATTATTCGACGATATCGCTGGATTATTCGATCATATTGACGAATTATGCGATGGTATCGATGTATTTTTCAAATCGGCTAGCATCCTTAAAACACCTCTAAATTTTTACCTAAAAATTATTCAATGGTATCTCTTGATTAATCTATCGTATCACTTGATTATTCGATGGTACAACTTGATTATTCGATGGTGTTGTAGTGTTATAACTAAAAATTATTCAATGGTATCACATGATTATTCGTCGGTATCCCATGATTAATCGATAATATCGATGTATTTTTCAATCATATGACTGGCAACATAAAAAAACACATTTTATGAAGCACAAAATCGGTCCATACATATGAATAATTCGGCTTTCCCCCCGAATATCTCTGTCATTCGAGCAATTAAATCAATTGCAAACAAAAAGGATTTCAACTAATCACAAACCCTAGACTCTAAATCCACCACCATCGGAAAACCTTCCCAACTGCAGATCCACCACCATGGAGTCGCTCATGGCTTGCCCATGGATTCAAATCACCGCCGTCTTCGTAAATTCCTCCAACCTACTCTCCAAATCTCCGCCCAGATCTAAGGGTTTGATGAAATCAGGCCATCACAATCTACCGCCATGGCTAAAGCTTCGGCTTGATGTTGTCGCCGCCACCCTCCATCGATTGGTGTCGAAATCGCCACCGATTTGGCCAGATCTACACCTCATGACTCCTTCGTCCCCCATCACCGCAAGCCCTTCCGCCCAGAAAAGAGAGAGATTTCGAGAAGGCCACTGATTTGCCCAGAAAAGAGACCGAGAAGGATCTGAAAGAAGGGAGGAGGAAAGAGGTCGACGGGAAGGATCGCCATCGCTTCCCCTAGCTACGTCGTCCGCTCCGCCATCGCCCGCTCCGCTCTGCCATCGCCGACCACCATCGACTTCGCCCGCCGCCATCTCAGACGCTTTGCACCTTCGCATCCAGACTCCGGTAGACGCTTCATCCTCCAGACTCCGGCGAAGGAGATGGCGCTAGTCACTTCATCCTCCCGACTGCGGCGGTAGTCTCTCTTCTTTTTAATTAGTTTGTTGGGGAATTGAAATTATAGATTAGGTTTCACACGCTACCAATTATGAGTGGGATTTTTTTTTTAATTTTCTTTACAAAATTACCCCCTTACGTGGCAGAATCTTGACCTTCAATTTCCTTTAGATCAACAGTTCAGATTTGTTCTCATGATACACAATAAGCAATGAGTACATATGATCTATCCTCTCTCTCTATATATATATACTAGTATTGTGGCCCGCGACTTTGCGCGGTTTCTTAAAAAATTATATTCTATTAATTCATTAATTTTATATTTAAACTATTAATTTTTATTAAATTATAAAGATTAATTTTAAATTATATTTATATTATGTTTTAACCATATGCATGTATATTACAAAAAAAACATTAATTTTAAATTATATTTCCATCTTCTGCATTTTTTTTTCTTTTAAAAGATATTTATTTCTATCTTAGAAGTTTTAAAATTATCTTTTATTTCTAATAAGGATCGATCAACATTTGCAAAATGACCTAAAAAAATAATGAACATTATTTTATTTATTTATTTAAGGCAACTAATTAATTTAACCTATTATCTATGTCTATCTAGTTATATTTTTATTTTTTGGAGAATAACTCAAGAATGACTTTCATATATAGAATTGAGTACTGAAATATATCGATATGAATATGATGGTGTAAATTATTTAAATAAGAATAATGATATGACTTTTTTAAGAAACGGTTTAAGCTTTATAAAAAAAATAGTATCTATAACTTCATTTATGCCAACTTTCATATTGAAATTAATTAACAACATTTAGTAAATTTCAAAACCAAATTAAGTTAAATATTGATATAAAGCGAGAGAAAAAGAGTGAATGAATGATCTATGCAAACCATGTATATCCAATCATTAGGTAAAGTTAAGTTTTCTACCCGATTAAGATATAAGGTTAAATATTTATGAAAAAACCTAATTAAGATATAAGGTTATATTGGATAGATTATGTATCTAAAAAGATAAGTGTTTTTACCTAACTATATTGATTTATTAATTGATGTGGGCCAGAAATATAATAAAACTTTAATTCAGAAAATGCCACGTAAGCAAAAATAATCCCGTTTAATCCAGAAAATTCCGTGCCCGTGAGGTCGCGCCAACGGCCTCTGTTTTAGTATTTTATATAGATATATACACAAAAAAAAAAATACGGAGTGTACTCAAGTATTTGGCCGGTGAGATTTGAGCATTAGCTTGTAACACCAAGTACCAGTTATACTTGAAAACACTCTTTTCCCATTTATACAAAGATTGTAAACTTTTCCCACTTGTCTTAGAAAGATTATTTACAATTTGAATTTGAATGAACTAAATGAGCAATTAAGGATTCAAAAACTCAACTTTACATGTAGATATTTATATATATAGATTGATAATTGGTGTATATATAGTGGAATCCATGTATGTATACACTTAACCCTTGATTTAAATTAGCCTTGCCTACCTCACCATTAACCTTTCATTGTGCAGCCGTTGTTCTTGCCAAAGATCACTATAGTCTATATATATACAAGCTCTTTAGAGCCACATAGTGATATATTAAGTATCTTCATTCCTTTACTCGATCACCATGGGATCGAATTCTGGATGCTGGACACGAGCAAAGCCCTATGTTCTCGTAATCTGGTTGCAGTTCGGGTTTGCAGGATTGACGGTCATAGCCAAGTTCGCTCTAAACAAAGGCCTTAACCATTACTCCTTTTTGGTCTATAGGCATGTTTTAGCTACCGCGGTTATAGCTCCATTTGCATTGATTTTCGAAAGGTTCTTCGTTAATTGTCCGTCTTTTTAAACTATATACCGAGGTGTAGTGTTTGCTTATCTTATGTTATATTATGTATTCGTTTCACTCATGCAGGAAGGTGAGGCCGAAGATGACCCCTCGCGTCTTTGCTAACATCTTACTTCTCGCGTTGTTGGAGTAAGAGCTACCTCGCGAAATGCTATCATATATTCTTATATAGCAATCACTATGATCATATATACTTATGTATACTTATCTTGTTTCATATGATAATCATGTAGGCCGGTGTTCGACCAAAACCTTAGCTATGGTAGTTTGAAGTATACAACCGCGACGTTTAACACAGCTCTAGGCAACATGGTTCCTGCCTTGACGTTTATCATGGCTTGGATTTTCAGGTCTATAATGGATATTCGATCATATTGATCATTGTATACATGTTCTATATCGGTTACTAATTACGTCCTCTTGTCTGAAAAAAGTATTGAGAAGGTGAATTTGACGAGGATCCGGAGCCAAGCAAAGGTGGTTGGTACGGTGGTGACTGTCGGAGGAGCACTCGTAATGACGCTAGTGAAAGGTCCCATGGTTGGATTGCCATGGGCCAAAGAATCTGAAATCCACCACACGGCTGCAGCCACCCTTACCGGACCTCATGACCAAATCAAGGGCGCTATTATGCTCACGGTTGCCTGCATTGGCTGGTCTTGCTTCATCATCCTTCAAGTAAGAGTAATTAACACGCTATCCATCAATTTATATACCTTGTTGATATATAGAAGATGGATCAAATGTAAACACTTCTTACAGTGTAATTAAACTGTGAATAAAGTAATATACCGATTCGTATGTAAATAGCAACATGATTATTCGTACATTAAAATATAATCATTGTGTATTGTTCATGTTGCTACGTACGAATAATTTCGGTATTGACAGTTTACTTTTAATCTCGTTCGTGGATCCTTATGATCTTACGCTCTAGATTTGTTTACATGTTACACGTACTGTAAGCTATATATATATATATATATAGGAGTGTTTACACGCGATCCGCGCCGACTATGTATTATGTATAGGTAGGTCCATGAAAACCGGTGTGGTTATGATCGAATATATGTAAGAAGGCGTCATGTTTTTGGGTTTGTTAGGGAACAACCATTCAGGCCTATCCAGCAGAGCTTTCATTGACGGCAATGATATGTGGGGCGGGCGCAGTGCAGGGCCTCCTTTTGACATTAGCAATGGAGTGGGGTAATGCCTCCATTTGGGCTATCCACTTCGACAGCAAACTCCTTGCTTGCGTCTATAGTGTAAGCTTTTTTAATTATATATTTCTATTTAATTTGTGCAATTCATCCACTTGTAATTAAAGAGGTCGCAATATGGTCACTCTAGATTAATTGTGTCAATTCATTTTGAGGTCATTATCGGGTTAAATCAGTTACGAGTCGAGTCAGGTTTTGACTGAGCTAGTCGTTACTAGATCTGGTTATTTTAGGCCAGGTCATATGATTTCGGGTCAACTTAAATCTTATAATAAAAAATCAAACTATAGTATATATAAAAACTGAATTTGATTTCTAGTTTTTCAATGAAAGTATAGGGTCAAGTCCGATTTTGTTCAGGGTTTTGAGTTTGTAATCGACTTTCTACTCTACTTGGTGGATACAGGGAATCGTGTGCTCCGGCATTGCCTATTACGTTCAAGGAGCGGTGGTGAAGGAAAGAGGGCCGGTTTTCGTAGCTGCTTTTAATCCACTAAGGATGGTCATTGTTGCTGTTCTTAGTTCCTTCGTCCTCGCCGAGCAGCTTCCACTAGGAAGGTACTTAATTATAATTACAACCTGAGAGCTACAATTTGAAGTGCTTTAATTGATTAACAATCTTAACTAAGATTTTTTTTTTTTTGGGTGTTATTTTGGCAGTGTAATTGGATCAATAGTTATAGTTGCTGGCCTCTACCTAGTGATATGGGGAAAGAGCAAGGACCAGCGGAGCTCGAATCATATCCACCAAGAGATCCTACCCATCGACTCTACACAAATTATATCTACAGAGAAAACCAGAGTTACCAACTTGGAGTCACAACAAAAATAACTTCAATTCCAATTACCCAATTGACCAACAATTAGATGCAATGTTTTATTTTTTGGGTTTAATGGCCTTGGTTTTCGCCTACTTGGCATTCGTTTCGTCATAGCTTCCTTGATGATTGAACAATATATGAAAATAGGTGGTGAGTACCTGATCGAATTGATCGGACTTTAGTTGATTTCTTGTGCTAGGACTTTGTTTTGCCATTTTCTCAAAATATTAATAATATAAAACAACGCTTTGGTTATGCGTTGCTTGAAACACCTGCTTATCTATAACATTTTTTATGAAAGAAAAATTGTCACAACATCGACGTTTAGGTTCATGAAAGATGGAAAGTGTCAAATTAAAAGTTAATTTCATATGTCAAATTGGTATTCTTTTTACATGGAAAAAGTTACAGGACATGACTATATACCAAGTGCAGTAAGTCTCAAAGTAGTCAAGTAGAGGTATTACTTTTTATATTAATTTCACTTCAAAGTTTGTTTCAATATTCATTCGATGTGCCAAATTGGTGTCATTTTCAGCAATTTCTCTTCCTATAATCAAGATATATAGTAATTGATTGACAAGAAAAGGCTAATTAGGTGGATATACACTAAATTCCATTATCACAAAAATATGAATAGTATTTTAACAGCATGAGTTTTACATTTAAATTCCCATTTTAAATCCCTATCTCACAAAATTATTTTAGATTTAAATTTATACTAAAAATAAAAAAATTTGTTTATACAAATCAATTATACATATTTGAAAAAAATCTTTAAAAATCAAATTATAAAAATTTTGAAAAATTATATAGTAAAAAACACTTTTTATAATTTTAAAAAATCTTCCTACATCTTTTTAACTATTATAATTTTTAAAGTAATTTTTTGAGATTTTTTAAAAATATATTATAATATTAATGTATAAGCTAAATATTTTTTTAAAGTTTTTAATATTAATTTTATGGTACAGGGAGTTGGGGTAGGATTTTTGAGGTATGAAATTTGGACCAAAGGCCAAAGGTATGGAAAACAACAGACTATAAAGGTATTTTTTATATATTAATTGCAATAGAAAAACATACTTCGTATTGTTTATTATTTATATACATATTTTTAAAATAATAAAACTATATAAAATATTATTTATTTATTTTCTTTTTAAATAAATTTCTACTTCACAAATAGATTATTACTGTAATTATTTTCTTTATTTATAATTGATGTGCAAATCAGTTTTACAATCTCAATGTCCATTAATTTGTGTCACAAAAAAAAAATAGAGACAAAGACTAGACTCTACAAAGCACTGAACCAATTTTTAGTGGCATGGCTGTGTAGAATAATCAAGAGAAATGTTTTGAAAGAGGTAAATTAAAATTTGTGATTTATGATTGTGTAGTGGCCCAACTCCCTTATTTCTTGTAGTGCGGAGAGTTGTAGATTGATTGTGAAAAAATGAACTACTTACTTGGCTCACAACTTTGCAGGGCGAATCAAGTATTCAAGTGGCGGCCTTTGTAGAGGCAGTCCGGATATTCCGGACCAGGGACGGAACCAAGAATGTGGGGAGTTGTAGATTGATTGTGAAAAAATGAACTACTTACTTGGCTCACAACTTTACAGGACGAATCAAGTATTCAAGTGGCGGCCTTTGTAGAGGCAGTCCGGATATTCCGGACTACTCCGGACCAGGGACGGAACCAAGAATATAATTCGGAGTAGGCTAAATTAGGCTTATGGTTGGGAAGAAAATGTGTGAAAAAAATATAGAGATTTGGGGCTCGAACCCAACACCAACAACCTATAGAAGTTAGGAATAACCAATTGGGCTACACTGTTTTCATGTCTTATCTTATCCTTCGTATGATTAAATTCTGATTTTCATTTGTGGGTTGGGCTGAACATTTCAGTTTTGGGGTGGGCTGCAGCAAAGCTCAGCCCACCCCTGGGTCCGTCTCTGCTCCGGACCACTCCCTCCCACTCCTCCATTCGTATTCTTCCTCTTGCTTTCCAGTTTCCACCTCCCAATTCGTTTGCAAAACCTCTCCATTTTCACCACCTTCTCTCTCTCTCTCTCTCTCTCTCTCTCTCTCTCTCTCTCTCTCTCTCGCGCATACATTGTTCCAAAAAAAAAAGTCTGGGTCTCCGCCTAAACCCCGCCTATACCCTTGAAGGTCCCCCACCTTTGAGTTTAGCCACCTAGACCCTTGAAGGTCACCCGCAAGGTCTTGGCGGCCTTGCAGGTTTGACGAGTTAGTGAAAAAAAACCATTTTGAGGTTTTAACTCCTAAAACCCCCACATGTCGATCTCTCTTTTAGTTCTCACCCTCTATACTCTCTCTTACTCTTGATCTCTCACTCCCATAGTTCTCTAATTCGCGACCTAACTTCAATTGTTAATGGCTAGACTATTAATTAAAGTTTATTTATTTATATATTTTATGGATTAAACTTTAATTTATTATTTTATATACGTATTGAATATGACATAGGATTATAAATACTTCTCAAAATAGTAAATCCACCTAGACCCCGCACAATCCGCCTAGACCCTTGACCCTATCTAGCCGCCGAGCATCCGACAAGCGTTTTTTGGAACATTGCACGCAGATATGTATACTTAGGCAGAGCCAAGGGGGCATGGTGGAGCATGTACTCCCCTCCTCATCCGAAGACTATATGTATGTACGCTCCTCGTCGACAACTTCGTTTTGATATATAATACACTCTAATTTGACATTCGAGTAAAAAATTAGGAATGTTTAAAATTTGAAGGTATAATTACTTTAGTTTTATTTCAATAAGCTATAATGCTTTTATATTTTACTTGGATGGAATTCACATACTATAATTCATCTCGAGAGCTTCGAAACGAGATATTATATTACTTATTTTGACAATTAGGTAAGAAGTTAAACAACTTTTAATTTTTTATATCTACTTATATATTACTCCATCCGGTCAGAAATATTTGATGTTTTAGGAGGTAGAATTTGATAAAAAATATTTGATGTTTTAGAGGTAATAATTACCCTCTTTTTAACTTTTGCACTAATATTAATATAAGTTGTACGTTTTTTTTTGCTTAACCAATTACATTTGTGTATAATAAATATGATGGGGGGTTAAAAATGATTTGATAGGGTATTTAAAGGTGGAATTAATAATTAAAAGAGGTTTCTTAATTTGCGCGTACAACTCTAAAACAACCTTTATTTCCGACCGGATGGAGTATTACATATGTTAAAAGTACAACAAGTTACATATCAACTCAATGTTTGTTTATATTGTGTTTCCCATCCTTGTTTTGTTATTTTTTCCTTCAACTATTTCATTTATTTATATATTTTAAGGGGGAAAACGATGGTATTTTATTCCAAATTGATGACGTTTTATCCTAAAATAACATTATTTGTTGTCATATCATATAGATTAAAGTTTTTTTTTATGCCGCTTTAATCCAAAATGACACCACACAACATAAAATTGTGCCTCACAACCAAAAATGTTTTTGGCTCTACCACTATACACATTGACACACACTCACATTGTGAACTATATAGCTTGTATTATGAGGGTTATTCTTGTAATTCTATAAAATTTGATAACTCTGCTCCCTTGATGAAAATCGAAAATGGTTTCAAAGGCTTTGACACATGGCTTGTGTCAAAGGTCATGAAGTTGAAGATGCGTTGATGAAATTCAAAACCTGTATTTTATGTATCTTATTTATTATCTTATATTTATGTATGGTTTCCGAATATTATTATATACATTATATACTAACCATACAGCAAGGATTTCGAAAGAAATCTCCTTCCTTAAGCTTAAGACGTGAAGATCAAATCTGGTGGATCATGGCTTCGGAGTTTCCTAGATTAGAAGATTGTGAAGATTGTCATAATCTGATCTAGCCGTTGGGTGAAGATTCTTCCCTCAATTGACACCGATTTGATCAAGTATAAAAGGAGATGAAGAAGAGAGAGAGAGGATTGACGTAGACTCACGAATATCGACGCTCTACATTGCACACTCAGCCCTCCGTTTACGATCTCTCTTCAGCATGTTCTCTCTGCTTGTTCTTAAGAGTCTTATATTTTGTTTCAAAGCATTTGAGAGTTACACAGTGAGCTTATAGGATATATTTCGAGAGAGTGTTATACTCGAGAATTTGTAACTCAGGAAGTGGACACTAGGCGATTGATTTACAAAGTGTAAGAGGATTGTACTAGATAGCTGAGAGAGGTCGGGCTCTTCTAGATTGGTCTAGGACTCCAAGGGAACGTGAGTTGACTAGATTGCAATTGTATAGGAGAGAGGCTTCTCGGTGAGCTATTAGGATCCTAAGTCTTGTGAATCAATATATAAAGCCGGTTGAATCCTAGGGTTGTGGAAGAACCCTAGGCGGGGACGTAGGCCAAGTTCGTGCCGAACCTCGTCAACAATTCATTGCATCCTTTACTTATTGCTTTACCATATTTCCACACTTGTTTCGAATTGTATAACTCTTTTGTGATTCAGTTTTCCAGAAAAAAGAATTACGTCTAATCTCAAAGGGTTTTGAAAGCGTCTCAAAAGTCTTGAGATTATCTGCGAAAAGTTGGCATACTCTATTCAACCCCCTTTCTAGAGTATCTTTATATTACTTTGTTATACATTATCGAACCTTCAATTGGTATCAAAGCTTTACTCATTGCTTTTGATCTAACAATCTTGTGAGTTTTGATCATGTCTGGTGAAGCAAGCGGAGGACTTGCACAAGGAAGGTCTACTAGTAGACCACCACTTTTTGTAGGAAATAATTTCGTCCACTGAAGGTCCTTGATGAAAATGTTCATTATAGATCAAGATCTGGAACTTTAGAAAAATTATAGAAAATGGTCCGAAGGTTCCAGAGAAAGACAGACCAAATGGAACCAAAGTCGCGAAGACCGAGGCTGAATACATCCAATCAGATCTTGAACTCGTCTCCAAAAACTACAAGGTCATTAACTTAATATATTGTGGTCTTAGTACTGATGAGTTTAACCGTATTTCATCTTGTAGGTCAGCTAAAGAGATTTAGGACAAGTTGGTTGTCACCTACGAAGGAACCAGTCAAGTGAAGGACACCAAGATCAGTATCTTCCTTCGAAAGTATGAACTTTTCAAGATGAAGCCTGATGAATCTATTAAGACCATGTTCACACGGTTCACGGAAATCACGAACAACCTTGACTCTCTCGGCAAGACCTCTGAGAATGTTAAGAAAGTGAGGAAGATATTGAGGTGTCTCCTAAATGACAAATGGGGCCCGAAAGTGACAGCCATAGATGAATCCCATAATCTCACCACTCTACCCCCTGATGAGTTGCTTGGGAAGCTGATCACACATGAGATGATTCTCAATGAAGACGATGGAGAACTTCCAAGAAGTACTAAGAACTTGGCACTCAAGTCTAAGAATGATGAGCCTAAAGATGTGTCTGATTCTGAAGATGAGGATGATGATGAGGATGATCCCTTTGATCTCATTACAAGGGGCCTTTCTCGAATCCTCAAGATGAAGAAGCAATTCAACAACAAAGATGGATCAGAGTCTTCTAAATTTCGAGGTAAGTCTCAATACAACAAATATGACAAGAAGACTAATTGTCTTGTTTTGAATGTGGTGAAACAGACCATCTAGTGAAAGATTGCCCTCAAAAGACGAAGAGCCAGTTCAAGAAAGGTGATAGATGGAAAAAGAAAGTCATGGCGGCAACTTGGAGTGATTCTGACATGGACTCCGATGATGAGAAGGCCAATGTTTGTCTCATGGCCTCAGGAGATGAATCCCACGATGAGAAACTTGAGGTAACTATAAGAGAGCTTATGACAAGTCCAAAAGAGGTACTATCGGAATTCCTTTCTAATATGATTGCCAGCGAAGAGAAATTTATTGCCCAAACCAACACTCTTATTAAGAAAACTATGGACCAGGAAAGAACTATTGAGGAATTGTCTATAAGGGTCAAAAGTCTTGAAACTTCTTATTCAGGTCTTGACATTAAAGTCAAGACTCTTGACTCAAAGAAATATGAACTCAAGCAAGATTTCTCATCTCTATGAAATGAACATCATGACTTAGATAACGAGAAGATCTCCCGGAATAAGAAGATTCAAGACCAACAGACAGCCCTCATAAGTTTTACCAAGTCCAAAGGCACTCTTGATAGGATGTTGGGTGAGCAACAAAGTTCTATATACAAAAGTGGTATTTGTTACAATCCAAGATTTTTAAAGAAGGAACACATTACCGCTTTTGTAAAGGCAAAAGGAAGCAGAACCTCTCCTATATGTCACCACTGTGCAAGAAAGGGACATGTAAAAGAGACTTGTCCCTATAAAAGAAAGGATCCTCATATTATTCGCAATACATTTCCTGTTCACATGAGAAAAGAACAGATAATGCAAGTTTGGGTCCCCAAAGGCACTATTTTACCAAATATAGTTTATCCCAATAAAGGATCTAAATTTGCTCACTGGTCTAGCCACAAAGGTTGATTTTTATTTTGCAGGAGATCACCAAGGTGAAAGAGCAAAAGTGGATTATTGATAGTGGATGCTCTAGACATATGAGTGGGAAGAGGTCTCTCTTCCATGATCTAAAGAAGCAATCCACTGGAAGAATCACTCTTGGTAATAAAGGAAAGTGTGACATCGTTGGTATCGGTAGTGTTGGGAGTGATCCTAAACATAGTATTAAAAATGTTTATCTTGTTAATGGTTTAAAGTATAATTTGTTTAATGTCTCTCACCTATGTGATAGTGGTAATGATGTTGGATTTAACAAGAAAATATGTCTAGTGCGCAGAGAAGATACATGTGAAATAGTTCTAACTGTCTATCGTTATAACAACATCTATGCTGTGAATGCTGAGCAAGTGGAACAAGGAAGCTTAACCTGTCTAAAGGCTTTGACGGATGATCCAAAGCTCTGGCACAGGAGACTCGATCATGTAAGTCCACATACACTGCAAAAGCTTGTGTCCAAAGGGCTTGTAAGAGGACTACCTGAGATGGACTTCAAAGGTATTGAGATGTGCAAAGCATGCACACGAGGTAAACAAACATGTAGCTCTTTCAAACCCAAAAAGGTTGTAAGTACTTCTAGACCCCTTGAACTTTTACATATGGATTTATGTGGTCCTATGCGAGTCAAATCTCCCAATGATAAAAAGTACATGCTTGTTATCATATTTGATGAATGCAATGACGGTTCTTTAAGTGAAAGTGTTGCAGATTTAGATCTTAACAACCATACAGAGAATGAGAATGGTGATGATATTGCTACCAAGAACACAAAGAAGAGGAACATGCAGGATCAGATTCTTAACACTGAAGAATTGGCCCAAGGTCTTGAAGCTCAGTTCAAAGCCCTTGACGACCAATCCAAAAGTGTTGAGACTTCAGAAACTGTTGTAACTGAACCTAACAGATCCACGGAGTCAGATGTACCACAAATCAGTCATGTTGGTGTGACGAATCAAGGAGCTGATACTAGCAAGAGAAAACCAAAGAAGGTAGATGAGATCCTTCAAGAGCCAGACTGGATCATTGCTATGCAAAGTGAGCTTAACGAATTTGAAAGGAACAAAGTCTGGACCTTGAAGCCTAGGCCAAAGCATCAATCAGTCATTGGCACACGTTGGGTATTTTGAAACAAGCTAGATGAGAATGGTAAGATCATGAGGAACAAAGCAAGGCTTGTTGCTCAAGGAAACAATCAAGAGGAAGGTATTGACTACGAGGAGACTTTTGCTCCCGTAGCCAGGCTTCAAGTCATTCGCATATTATTAGCATTTGCATCTTTTATAGGCATAAAGTTATATCAAATGGATGTCAAGTGTGCTTTTCTTAATGGTTTCTTAAAGGAAGAAGTCTATGTGGATTAACCCCCAGGTTTTGAAAGTTCATAATTTCCTAATCATGTTTACAAACTAGACAAAGTGTTATACGGTTTGAAACAAGCCCCAAGAGCTTGGTATGAGCACTTGTCAAAATATCTTTTAGAAAATGATTTTAAAAGAGGGTTGATCGACAAGACTCTTTTTAACAAGACCAAAGGAAATGACATTTTGGTTATTCAAATATATGTTGATGATATATTGTTTGGAGCTACTAACACATCTTTGTGCAAGGAATTTTCTGACATTATGTGCAGTGAATTTGAGATGAGCCTGATGGGAGAACTCAACTTCTTCTTGGGGTTACAAGTTCATCAATCCAAGAAAGGGATCTTTTTCAACCAAAGCAAATACACTAAGGATCTCTTGAAGAAGTTCAAGATGGATCAATCCAAAGCAGTCAAGACACCCATGAGCTCAACCTTGTCTCTAGATCAAGACAAGACTGGAAAGAGTGTCAATCAAAAGGAGTATCGAGGGATAATTGGATCTTTATTATATCTTACGGCTAGTAGACCTGACATCATGTTTAGTGTTTGCATGTGTGCTAGGTTTCAAGCTGACCCTAAAGAATCTCACCTCGTGGTTGTGAAGAGGATCTTTCGATATCTCAATGGCACTAAGAAGCATGGCTTGTGGTACCCAAAGTAAAAAGATTTTTCACTAATTGGATATTCTGATGCATACTTTGCAGGCTATAAGGTGGATATGAAGAGCACGTCAGGATGTTGCCAATTCTTAGGAGCATCCTTGATCAGTTGGCACTCAAAGAAACAAAACCCAGTTGCTCTATCCACTGTCGAAGCCGAATACATAGCAGTTGGAGCTTGTTGCTCCCAAATCCTTTGGATAACTCAACAAATGAGAGATCTTGGCATTAACCTCAAAGGCATTCCCATTAAGTGTGACAATACAAGTGTCATCTCCATTACAATGAATCTTGTTCAGCATTCAAGGACCAAACATATTGATGTAAGTCATCATTTCATTAGAGACCATGTCGAAAAAGGTGATATGTCCATATCCTTTGTTTCAACTGATTATCAATGGGCTGACATTTTTACTAAGCCTTTGGCAGATGACAGGTTCACCTTCATTAGACGTGAGATTGGAATGCTTAACAAGGATGCACTTTCGTTGGGGGGGCTTTCCCTTTACGAAAGAAAACTTCTATTCAGTGTCAAGACCTTTGAGCTTCATGTCAAGGCTTGTGAACTGAATGGTAGAGCACATATAACGGATCATATATTTGGTTAATATCTTTTTATATATTTGATCAAATATTGTTTTAATGGATTTTAACCTTCTTTATATGTTACCTATTTTATTTTCGAAAAATCTTTCTATTTTATCCGAGTATAATTTATTTGTAGAAACTATTTTAATATCGGATAAATCTTTCTTGCCTTTAAGATTTGAAAGGATCTTTTTGAGTTTTGAAATTGTTTTGGTAAGTTTGATTTTGGTGACTATTTTCAAGCTCCTCCCTTTGTTGAAAGACAAAAAGGGAGAGATGGTTTGATAGTTTAGCCTTTGAAACTGCTGTGAACCAAGAGTCTTGGAAGACCTTATTTTGCCTTATTTTGTTGGATGCTTTTATCATTGGTTTTGAACTTATATGATCCAACATTTGTCTAACTCATGCAGGTACTTAGTCTGATTTTGCCTATGATATATTTGCTTGACTAAGTTACATGGATGCACAGGTTTTGTCTTTCATCAAGAGCGAGATTGATAATTCCGCTCCCTTGATGAAAATCGGAAATGGTTTCAAAGGCTTTGACACATGGCTTGTGTCAAAGGTCTTAAAGCTGAAGATGCGTTGATGAAATTCAAAACCTGTATTTTATGTATCTTATTTATTATCTTATATTTATGTATGGTTTCCGAATATTATTATATACATTATATACTAACCATACATCAAGGATTTCGAAAGAAATCTCCTTCCTTAAGCTTAAGACGTGAAGATCAAATCTGGTGGATCATGGCTTCGGAGTTTCCCAGAATAGAAGATTGTGAAGATTGTCATAATCTGACCTAGCCGTTGGGTGAAGATTCTTCCTTCAATTGGCACCGATTTTATCAAGTATAAAAGGAGATGAAGAAGAGAGAGAGGATTGACGTACACTCACGAATATCGACGCTCTACATTGCACACCCAGCCCTCAGTTTACGATCTCTCTTCAGCGTGTTCTCTCTGCTTGTTCTTAAGAGTCTTATATTTTGTTTCAAAGCATTTGAGAGTTACACAGTGAGCTTATAGGATATATTTCGAGAGTGTTATACTCGAGAGTTTGTAACTCAGGAAGTGGACACTAGGCGATTGATTTACGAAGTGTAAGAGGATTGTACTAGATAGCTGAGAAAGGTGTGGCTCTTCTAGATTGGTCTAGGACTCCAAGGGAACGTGAGTTGACTAGATTGCAATTGTATAGGATAGATGCTTCCCGGTGAGCTATTAGGATCTTAAGTTTTGTGAATCAATAAAGTCGGTTGAATCCTAGGGTTGTGGAAGAACCCTAAGGGGGGACGTAGGCCAAGTTCGTGCCGAACCTCGTCAGCAATTCACTGCGTCCTTTACTTATTGCTTTACCATATTTTCTCACTTGTTTCGAATTGTATAACTCTTTTGTGATTCAGGTTTTCCATAAGAAAGAATTACGTCTAATCTCAAAGGGTTTTGCAAGCGTCTCAAAAGTCTTGAGATTATCTGCGAAAAGTTGGCATACTCTATTCGACCCCCCTTCTAGAGTATCTTTATATTACTTTGTTATACATTATTGAACCTTCAAAATTGTTGCAGGTAGTTTGGTCTTTTATGTGTCAGTTTGTTAGGTTAGTTACAAGCTCCAGCTTCTCCTATAAAAGGAGTTGAACTCATCGTCGAGAAGCTTCAAGAACTTCAGTTGAAATCAATGTTTGTTTTTGCTTCCAAGATTGTGTTTTTTGCAACTGATTGAATCAATCTAACTTCTTCACATGGTATCGATCAAGGTGTAAGATCTGATCGTTTTTTTATTTTTGTTTGCTTCTTTTGAAAAGCTCTATTAATTCGTGTTTTGTTCACGTTTCCACATTTTTGTTCTCGTTTTGCCATGGCTAGAGGTACTTCGACATCTACTCAACAATCAGGTGCTAAGAGAGGTACTAGTAATGTGTCGCTGGTGGCACCGCCTCCGAATGGTCAATAGCAAAGGACAATCAACATCGGAGGAAACCATATGCAGTTCAGTGATTTTGGAATTCAAAATCAAAATGCTCATGCCAATCCTTTGTTTCTTGCCAATTCCGACCATCCAGGTATGCAATTGGTGTGTACTTTGTTCAATGGATCTGTATTTACTAGTTGGACTCGAGGAGTTCGGATGGCTTTAGGTGTTAAGGTCAAATTAGGATTCATCACTGGTGGTTGTGTGAAACCGCCTGAATCGAGTGAGGATTCTGAAAATGGATTTGTGTTGACTTCATGGTCATGTGTTGGATCATCAATTTGATGACTAGTGATAGTAGTGAAAGTTTCATGTATCTTCAGTCCTCTAAAGAGCTTTGGGATGAAAATAGGAAAACGTTCTCCGAATCCAATGATCCTTTGATATATCAGTTGCACATGGATCTATCGAATTTGAGGCAAGGCAACATGTTGATTGGTGCTTATAACAATAAGTTGAAACACATTTGGGATGAATTACAGGTCTTAGAAGGTGTTATAGGCTGTGAATGCGGTATCTTCATGCAGTGTTCTTGTGGAATTCTTAAAAGAATTCAAGATATGGAGGCTAAGGCAAAGGTCATGCCATTTCTGATGGGACTCAACGAGTCTTATGATCATTTGAGGAACAACATTTTCACAAAAGATCATATGCCAAGCATCAATGACGTATTTCAGCTGGCTTTTCAAGACAAAAGAAGAAAGGGTACTAGCATTAGCACTCAGGCTAATGTTGATGTTCTGGGTATTGGTAGAAACTTTCAAGGTGATAAACGAGGGAAGGATTTTTCTGACAGTCAAGGGCCCAAGATATAACAGCCCGAAGACATAACGAACAACTCACTGCGGTGAAAGTTGTATGCAACTTTTGTTTGCTTTAAAATCGGCGCCGGTGGTGGCTTCTATTCACTTGATCTTACCAGGAGGGAGATGATATGTGTTCTTGGTGGTGTTTGGGCTTGAAGAAACACATGAAAAGGGGATTTTGAGAATGGTGTTTGAAATTGAAGGAAAAATGGAGGAAGGAAGGATGGTTTCTTCTAAAGGGGTTCGATTAAAATGGGAGAGTGAGGGTTTAGGATTTCCATAATGTGGATGGGGTTAGGGTTTAGGGATTGGAACCATATTTATATGGGAGGCTTGAGGGTTTTTGTTTGCACATAATGTAGAAGAAGACAAAAGAGATGAGAGAAGGGAGGTAGAGAGAGAGAGAGAGATGGTCCGACAATCCGTCTTTCAAATCTCGACAATCCAACCCGAAAACTACTCGCTAAACCTAAATTCCGACTCTCAGAAAATTCAAATCGAATTTAAAATCATTTCAAACAATCGAATAAATTTTCAAATTCTCAACTCGGAGCTCGGAAACCGAATTAAAATCCGCCAAAATCTCTAATTTCAAATGATGTTGGAATTGTTTCAAAGATTTTTTCCAAAAGAGTAAGTTGCTCGAGGACAAGCTTTTGAAAACCTTCCAAATCGGGAAAATATATTATTTAATTAATTTCGGTCCTTACATTCATCCACCTCTAAAAACAAGTCTCGTCCCCGAGACTGAAACCTTTTTCAAACCAAGTTGAACCTCCTGCTTAAAAAAATTATTCAAAGCCTTTCAAATCTCAAGTTAGCCCTTTTCCAAGTTAGCCAAGCAAGTTTCAGATCTCAAGAGGTGGAATCATCCAACTGTAAGGGCTAATCCCATATTCTCTTCCTAATTTCCATTCTCAAAGTTAGTGTCAATACTATCAGTCTCAAATCATAACATGAATCATAAGCGATCAGAACGCGCATAATTTCGATCATATATCAAAATATCAGGCACATAATCATAAGTGTCAATACTATCAAAATAATTAGATTAAATTGTATGAAAAAAATATAATATCAAATATTAAATCTTAAGTGGGATTTCCTGACTTTTAGGAAATAATTAAAATAAATAATATCATAATATTATCCATCTTAATTTTATGGGTAAAATCTCAATTCACCGTTTGATTAATATGAGACAATCAATTAATTAGGAGAAAATAACCATTACAACTTTTGTAACCTCCTCAATTAATCTTTCTTTTATAACTCCTCTAATTAATATATTTAATTATTTATTTCAAAAATAAATAATACTCCTTTTTCATACAATATCATCTCTCAATTCATCGAAATCTCCGTTTCAATTTACATCTTATTCTATATAGAATTTACCATCAATTTAAATCAAGATCCGCATCAAAAATTAACAATTAATCTATTGATCGTATCAATTTATGCAAGATGCTCTGATGCCAATTGAAGGATATATAATTGGATGCTTAAAGCGGAAATACAGAACAATATATGAGCATCTAATTCAAGGATCTTCATGCATATTGATAGACCAATCATTGTTTAGAGGATACCTCTTGATGCGTGAACTGGATCTGAACAGGGAGGATTTGGAAGAGAATGAGAGCCCTACGTGTTGCTCCTTTAATTGGTTCACACGAGCCTGGTCTAGATCTCTTTTGCCTTCGACTTCTAGGACGAAGATTGAAAAACTAACAATCGAATTGCTTTTGGATTGATGGTGGCTTATGGTTCTCGATTTAGCAACAAGTAACTACCTTACTCACGTGTATATCTTTTCAAATGAAAAGTTGACAAACATTTTGCACCATTTGAAACTCACGTATATTGTTTTCAAAGAATTGAAAAACTCATTTTTCTCTTTGACCTTGGTTTTTCACCGTACCAAATCAAAAGCCCTCCTTGATTGTTTGGTTTCTACCACTATTTAACATATTTCCATTTTGTAACTCTTTTGTAACTAATTACAAAAAGAATATATTGAATGGCAATAACTTTAATGCTAACATGTAATACCAAATTAAATGCTAACAACTTAATTAGGAGAGACCAAATAATGTGTGTAATTCTAATTATTTATTTCATAAATAAATAATATGTATTATTAATAATATATAACATTATATATTACTAATCAACCATCAATTCCGCTAATCTAGTTAGTCAACTCAAAGTGTGTGACCTCATAAGACCCGTTTATAATAGCCATGGACTTAAATCTTTTAACCCTATTAATCGTAGTTGGCTTCTAGCAAATCACTACGACTCCTAAAATAACTGGATTGAATATCTCTATAAATTGTCATATTCCATGTTTAATCATTGCACATTGAATTAAAGGGCACAATTCCTTAATTCACTACGTACATCCCATACTAAGAGGTTCGAAGTTCGAATCCCCTTAGAAACATAGGTCACACAGTACCCGATCCAAATGTAGAGCGACTGAGTCGATCGAACTGAACTAAGATTAAAAAAAATGACTGTTTTAGAGTTAATTTTCTATTTGGTAAAAAAATCTTTTCAAATTAATCTTTTTGAAATTGCAATAAAAACATATAGGATTAGAAATTGTTTAATTAATACTTTATGTATTAATGAAAATATGTCAGTATATGTTTTTTAGGTGTTAAGAAACCGTACATGAATAATAAAATATCATATTTTAATTGACAGGGAAGTATCTATCTTTCTATATACTCCATCCGGTCGGAAATAAACGATGTTTTAGAGTTTTATGCGCAAATTAAGAAACCTCTTTTAATTATTAATTCCACCTTTAAATACCCTATCAAATCATTTTTAACCCCCCTTCATATTTATTATACACAAATGTAATTGGTTAAGTAAAAAAAAATACAACTTTTATTAATATTAGTGTAAAAGTTAAAAAGAGGGTAATTATTACCTCTAAAACATTAAATATTTTTTATCAAATTCTACCTCATAAAACATCAAATATTTCCAACGGAAGGAGTATAAAAGTGAGACTTGGTGAATGAATCGTAACAATTTTTTTTTCCAATTTTGCCCTTCTACTTTAGTGTATTTACTAGCCAATTTTACAATATCTCACATTCTCACCCCATTTCCAACCACCAGCCCACATCTTTCTCTTCCTTTGCCCCTATATAAAAGTCACTTTCTTTTTTCTTTTCTTTTTTCTTTTTTTTTCTCTTGGCCTACAAATGCAAACCCAGTAACTTCAAATCAAACGTTGGAATAAAAAACCCGATGAGAGAAAAAACTCAATTCCCCCTTTCTCCTACACTAGTTAACCCTAGGCTGTAAATCCACCCCAAATCCCCTCCTAGAAAGCTTGAATCCGGCAATTGGAATGGGGCTAATCTCTTCGCCCTTCGTATTAACGTAATCAACTCCACAATTTCGGCTCTTGGGCTTTGCTCGATCGGTTTCTGGCGTCATGTGGGATCCGAGTTCATCCGTAATTGCAAGCTTGAAATCAGCAAAATCCGGAAAAATCAAGAAATCAGTGTTCATAATGGTGGAGGCAACGCGAATAAGCGTTTCTGGTGGTGGTGGCTCGCAACTTGGGGGCTTCCACCTCAAGGGATTTTCAAAGACGTCGTCAGCAGCCCTTGCTGTAGGGGGTGGGTGTCGCTAATTCGGGTGGTTGGGTTGATGTGCTGCAGTCGTTCTCCTCTTCCTCGCCGGTACTACTTTCAGCTCTCGTTTATTCGCATCCTTGTCTCTTTTCTCTCTTATCCGAGGGCGGGATGGGACTTCAAATTTCACACATCTTCTACTGCCAATCTATTCTTGAATATTAATCATCTTTTCCTGAATTTCTTTCAATTTCGGTATGACCATTTGGGTGATAAACAAGGTAAACACAAAGGTAATCAGTGTGTTGGGGTTTCGGCTTCATTGGAGGCTTCTGAAATCCAATCACCTGGAAAAAATGGTGACAAATCAGTTTTCAAACCAATTTCCAAAGGGGGACCAGGCCCTGCGGATTCGGGTGTAATCCCAACTTCTAAATCATTGAAGGGGAAACTCTTGCTTCCTTTCGATGTTGAACATGACAAATCCCGGTTGACAGGGGTCCGTAACTTTACCAATGAATCATCTATTTTTATTCAAGAGGTTTGGGGACTCCTATATAAACAATATACGCAGAATATTGAAAACATTCTAACATACATTAAAGCCAACAGTAAGTGCATAAACACAAGGGAACTCAAATTGAAACATAAACATATAATTTCTAATTGTTATAGAATTGCCAAAGCATACACAAATGCTAATAAATGGCCTTTTCCAGTGGGCAGGGCTATTCAAAACCTCACGACACAAGGTGCTAACCAGCTACACATTGAGCTAAAAGCTACACTACCCATCTGTACTAGGCGTAAGGCTCTTCCTTACTGCCTTGATACAGACTACAAAACTCAAGGTTTTCACTCATCTAGGCATGAGTGTTTGAATCCTTGCCCACACCTATACCAATTTAAGACAAAATCGAAATCTACGAGAGGTGATACAACACAACAGGACAGGCTCGCCAGGTTATGTAATTGCATAGTCCCTGGGTTGGAATCCCTGTATTGGGCACATCGGATAGCTGATTGCTATATTCATAACACAAGACGGAAGGAATGTGATCTCGAATCCTACTACAAATCCATCCTTTGTTCTCATTTTGAGATCCATCGTCTCGCTTATGGGACTATCGGAGGATGGACTGACAAAATTGCTCCTGATAATATGACCAACAAAAGAACCAAGCGACAAGTTGTTATATATCTTGGGGATCGCGTAATGTTATCGTCCTCAATCCTTATTGATTACAATGAAAGTTAGCTACTGGAACTGTAGAGGAATGGGAAGGAGAACCTTCTGGACTGACATAAGCATCAGATGCAAAGCGGAACATATTCATCTGCTCGCATTAGCAGAAACTAAAACGGAGAACATCCCTGATCCTTCGGTCTGGAAGGGTGCAGGGTTTGATAATGCGGTTTGGTCGCCAACTGTTGGTAAGTCAGGCGGTATTGGTGTCATGTGGAAGGAGTACGCTCTTTCACATGAAACAATCGAACTCGTTCTACAACAACCCAGAATCATCACTATCAAATACACTAATATAACAGATAATTTCGCATGCCTCATATGGTTTGTGTATGCTCCACCACAAGAACAACACAAGAATTCTTTTTGGGATTACTTAACCAATGAAATAAACTTCAACCACCTACCGAGCATGGTCATCGGGGACCTCAATGAGATTAGTACCTTCTCGGATAAAGAGGGTGGAGCTACCATACTACCAGGAAGATTTAATCGGCTCACCACATTCAAGAACTGTTGCTCTTTGATGGACATCCCATCTTGGGGAAACCCATTCACATGGAGAAAAAACAAAGGGGATCAAGGAAACATAAAGGAAAAATTAGACCGGGTCCTAGTCCAACATGAAATTATACAACAGTTCCCGCTATTGTCCACCAGAAATGGTGCTTTCTCGTTCTCTGACCATTGCACGATCACTATCGAACTGAACGTCAATCAGACTTTTAAACCACCGCCATTCAAATTTGAAAATTCCTGGTTACAACGGGGTGACTTTCGAAACATTATTAAACAATCCTGGCGGCTTCGATGCCCGGGCTCCGCGATGTTTCAACTCACTAGGAAAACAATGTTGCTAAAACAGAAAGCTAAGATTTGGAACAAAATGACATTTGGTAATATATTTAGACAACTGAAAGAAGTCAAGGACCAATTATTACAGATCCAGCAGAGGCCACAATTAAACATGTCGACTCACATGCAGTTAAAGGAGAAAAATCTTATTACGAAAAAAGAAAAGCTCCTTCTTTTTCAAAAATCATATTGGAATCAAAGAGCAAAAACCAAGCACATTAGCCTGACAGACTCTAATACGGGGTATTTCCACAAAATAGCGACAGGCAAAAGAAATCGCAAAATGATTAGACATATCACGACCGCCGATGGGACACAAATTTTGGGAGAAACAAACATAAATACGGAAATTAGACGAGATTTTCAGAAACGCTTCCAAAGACAACCAATTGATAAAATAAAACTAATGGATATCTTCAACTTATCCCAGCAACGGTAACCAATGATGAAAACAAAATGCTCACGGCCATTCCATCAAATGGGGAAATTAAAAATGCGGTGTTCTGCCTAGGGTTGAATAAGTCCCCTGGACCCGATGGCATGACTGCAGAATTTTACAAAAAATCCTGGAATATTGTAGGATCATCGGTTATCCGAGCAGTGAAAAGTTTCTTTCTATCTGGCCACCTACTAAAACAGATAAACCATACATTTATCACATTATTACCAAAAACTGATAACCCAACCACGACTGCCCATTACAGACCTATCAGTCTGTGTTCCACAATATATAAAATTATTTCGAAAATCCTCACAGAGCGGTTAAAGAAGGTCATGGGAAGACTCATCAATCCACTACAAGGTGCGTTTGTCTCGGACAGGGCTATTCAGGACAATGTCCTGATAGCTCACGAGATATTTCACTCGTTTAAATCACGAAAAGGTAAAGAAGGCTGGATTGCCCTTAAACTGGACATGGAAAAGGCCTATGATAGGGTAGATTGGGAATTCACCGAGATTGTGCTACGCCAGTATGGTTTTCATTCAACTTTTGTTAATTGGGTCAAAGAATGCATATCCTCCGTTTCGTTCTCTGTCCTAGTTAACAATGGTCCCACAGACCAATTTCTCCCATCCAGGGGGTTGACACAGGGGGATCCCTTATCGCCTTTTCTTTTCATCTTGGGAGCAGAAATCTTGGCTCGAAGGCTCGTCAAGGAAGCACAAGATGCAAACAAATTGGTCGGATTCAGATTTGGGTCCACGGGCCCGGTGATTCCGTTCTTAGCTTTTGCTGACGATATTTTGATATTTACCAAAGGTAGTGTATCGGCATGTCAAACGATTAAAACTATCCTCGGTGAATACAGCCAAATATCAGGACAGAAAGTGAACTACAACAAGTCAACTTTTCAGGTAACGAAGGGCGTTGCCCGGAACCGGATCTCGGAACTTGAAAGTGTACTAGGTATTAGTCACTCAAGTTCAATTGAGAAGTACTTAGGTTGTCCCATTATAAATGGTAGAGTAAATACTGACACATTCGAAGACATCATAAACAAATCAAAGGATCAGCTAGCTAGGTGGCGGGCCGAATCCCTCTCTCAACAGGTTCGAGCGGTTTTGATTACTGCTAATCTCTCCTCTAAACCACTATATACGATGCAGAATTTTATGCTACCAGCAACTATGCACAAGGACTTGGACACTCTAAACCGAACTTTCTTCTGGAATAAGGATGCTCAACATAAACCCCTTATTGGGTGGAACAAAATCTGTAAACAAAAAAAGGATGGAGGATTAGGTATCCGGAAAACAAAAGAAATGAATGAATCCTTACAACTGAAGCTATTATGGAAAATCATCTCCGAACCTGGAAATGCCTGGGTGCAAGTCATCAACTACAAGTACCTAAGAAACTCCCACTTACTAAATTATAAAAGATCTGGCCCGGCCTCTTGGCAATGGTCTAAGGTTTCTGGCCTTTTAGATCTGTTTAAAAGAGGTCTTATATGGTCAATAGGAAATGGAAAATCTGTAAAGTTCTGGACGGACAATTGGCTAACCCAAACCCCCATATGCAGCCGGGATGGATGCCCAACCAATATTAACAAAGATGAGAAAGTCTGTGACTACATAATAGGGGGGCAGTGGTGGGTGGAGAAGCTTTATTGCTGTCTCCCGTCAGATTTGGTAGAAGAAATAAAGTCAGTTCCTCTTCCGGTATCTTCCATAGAAGACAGGCTATACTGGTGGCCAGATAAGAAAGGTTGGTTTACTACCTCGTCAGCATATAAGATGTTGACAAACGAGACAAGAAATAACAATGATATGTTTTCTTGGATTTGGAAGCTGAATGTACCTCCTAAAATTAAGAATTTCCTTTGCAAAATAACCCTCTTAGGCCTGCCTACAAAGGTCAGGTTGGCAAATAAGGGTGTCCATGTGCCTACGACTTGCCAAATCTACAATGACCACAACGAAGATGATATACATATACTGCTGGAATGCTATCCAAATCTCACTAACAAATTCCTATCTGGCGCTGAACGAATGGAATTACAACAACATATCCAGAGGAGTCGGGACATGACTTTGATTCTGGCTTGGATCAAGAAACTGGCAAAAGATAAAATTCAAAACATTGTCACAAGTTGGTGGGCCATTTGGTATTTTAGGAATGGTGCCACCTTTCGAAACCAAGCGCCAGCGGCATCAACAACCATTGATTGTTTTTGCGACCAACAAATTGAATCTTGGCGGAAGGCATGTTCATTTGTATGCACGATTGATACAGTTTGCCAAGAACACCCAAACAATATAAACTCATCCAAAAAATCAAACTGGAAATCCAATAGGCAAAAATGGAAAAAACCACCCTATAAGGAATTGAAACTGAACTTTGATGGCTCTTCATTATTGTCGGGTGACAGTAGTGCCGGTGTCATTATACGAGACTGGCGAGGAACTCCTCTCCAGATAGCTGCTATGAAACTCGGTAACACATCCCCCCTAATGGCTGAGGCTCTAGCTCTTAGGTTAGGTATTAGTGAAATCAACAAACTCAGAATTCAGGATATAACGATTGAAGGTGACTCAAAAATTATTATTGATTATCTACAAAACAAAACGAAATGCCCATGGGAAATCGAATTAATCATGTCAGATATACAGTCCCTGATAAAATGCATGAGGAAGGTGGTCTTTTCTCATGTTCCCCGAGCTGGCAACAGAGTGACTGACAAGGTTGCACACCTTGACCACTCTGCCATGGGGAGTAATATTAATTCTAACCCAGATCTTATGGATCTCATCCGTTTGGATGCACTTGGGTAGGTTTCTGCCCAAATTCTTTTCTAATAAAAAAAAAATCAAACGTTGGAATATTAGGCTCATTTTTATTTTTTATTTGTTTTGTATCCCTTAATTTACAATAATTAGAATATTTAGCTCTACTTTATTTATATTAAAAAATGCTAATAAGTTTATTCTTCTACCTATCTTCTATAGGTAGTAGAATTTTGTTTAAAATTTTCAAATTGTGCATCTTTTCTTTTTAAATCAAACAACTATAAAGTTTATAACCTTATATTTCATTAAACTACAAAATTTTGATCAAGTTCTTTTAGGTCTATATTTTCTTCTTAGACTGAATCTTAAAGTAAAAACCTATATTTTAAAAGAGTTGCAAAGTAAGTAGTGACAATAAAATTAACTATGGTTAAATTGTAGCCCTATATACTTGGATATAACTATAAAAAAAAATATGGTCATACATAATCTCTTTAATTGTATGCATTAATGGGATCAAAGCCTCATCTTGCTATAATGATAAAACAACAAGTTAGGGTTCGTTTGGTTTAACATGGGAAGAACAATTTCCAGGAAGTTACTTCCTGGGAATTCAATTTCCACGTATTGCACTTCTCGAAAATTGAAAAAATATATTTGGTTGGATTTTAAATGGTATGAATTAAAATAAGGAAATTGAAAATTTCTATTTATAAAAAGTGGAATTGGAACTTACCTAGGGGGAGTAGGTAAATTAAATTCCCTTAAAATGGAGCAATTTAAATTCTTGGGAATTTAACTTCTTGAGTTTTTCTGTGACTAAAACTCCAACCAATCACATATATTTCGTCTACTTCCTGGGTTTTTCGGTTGCTAGCCAAACAAACCCTTATAAATAAGAAAAAACGCTTGCTTTCAAAAATAAAAATTAATTGAAAATAAAGTATTGAAAAAATGATAAATAAACAAAGAATATACAAATACACGAAATCCTACAGAAAGAATGATTCATAATTCATGGGAATGTGATTCCGTAAATTTGCCTAATTGAAAATCAACTTTTCCTAAAAATTTAAAAAGAAAATTTGCGCCGAATCTGCAAATTTTCTGTCAAATTAACGGAGTGTCCACCAAGTGTGCAAATTGGGGTTTTGTCCACGTAAAATTTTTATGGACAAAATTGCCCCTTGAGAACGAGGGTTGGCTTCAATCTTTCCCGTTTCTCCTTAGATCTCTCCATCACGTTGTCTTCCTACCATCATCGTCAACTGCTGAAATTGTCAAAAACCGGCCAAATCTGATTCCATCGGAGAACCTCCATCTTCTGACGGCGCCTTCGTTGTCTCTCCATCACGATGTCTCCAACGGCGCCTTCACTCTTTCGCTCTCTTGATCCGCATCCCTCTCTGATTCTGATTTCATCGAGCCCGAGCACCACAGGCGGAGCCACCGAGAAAGCGATTCGCCTTCTACAAAGTCCAACCATCGCAACGACTTCATTGGAGTCTGAAGCTGTGGAGGATCGGCCTCTCCGTCTTCCGAACATTCTTCAAATCCTCCCGATGACCAGTTGAGGAAGATAGGGATGATGAGGAGGAAGGGGATGTTGAGGAAGGCCAGGGCTATGGTGGAAATGCACAACGACGATGGCGAGAGAGGAAGAGAGCGAAGGCAGGAGGCTTTAGTGCGACGGGAAGAAGAATCGATCTCCTGTTGCAGTTATAAGATCAGTGAAGATGAAGAGAGCGAAGGCATGAATTCTTCCTCCTCAGCGACGCCGCCGCCTCTACCCCCTTACCGCACCCGCTCCTTCTCGCTCCGCTCGATCTGGAAAGAGATGATAGGAATGTCGAGGTCAATTCGAGCCTGAATCCATCCAATCTGAGCTTGAATTCGTCCAATCTGAGCATGTTACGTCCAGATCTCGTCCGAGGCCTGTTGTCGATCGTCATTTAGCGAATGTTGAGCTATTCTCTTCCTCCAATTTGAGCCCGTTGCGTCCGGATCATCAGATGAGTATGCGATTTGTGCTTGATTTTAGCCTTAATTTTGTATCTCTTTTCAAATGTCGAAATTTAGCCCTAATTCGATTGCGCTTTTAGGTTGTGAAGGTGAGTAAGCGATTTGTATGCGATTTGTGCTTGATCATCAGGTTTGTGAGGGACGTTGACTTTCCGCTGGGCAGGTTTGTGAGGGATTTTGGCTTTCAGGTCTTTTATTTGTGTATAGTTGATGAATTTGTGATCCTTATGTTGTGCTGGAATAGTTGAATGTGTTTGCTTTGTTGAGATCTTTGGATATTGGTAATTTCAGCAATTTCGTTTGCATTGCTGAAACTTTTGAAGACCTTATTACCTTCTTTTTTTACTATTTTTTTTGTGATCTGAAATATTGAAATGCTGAAATTAATTCTCTTTAACGAAATTCGTTAGGTTGAAATGCTGAAATTAATTCTTAAATATATGATTCGCATAGTTTTATTGATATGTACTAAAGAGTATGAGTAATGAAACCGGGGTTTCACCGTCAACAACGTTGCTGAAACCAAGGTTTCAGCATCAACAACATTTCGGGATTTCAGCATCAACAACGTTGCTGAAATCGGGGTTTCAGCATCAACAACGTTGCTGAAATCGGGGTTTCAGCATCAACAACAATGATGAAATCGTGGTGTCGACATCAACAACAGTGCTGAAACCGGGATTTCACCGATTTCAGCAACACAGAAAAAAAACTAAATTTTGCGGAAAAAAAAACTCAATTTCAGCAACTTCGGTTTCAGCAACGCGGAAAAAAAAACTTAATTTCGCGGAAAAAAAAAACACAATTTCAGCAACTCTGTTTCAGGAGTGGGTGGACATTTTGCTAATATGGAGAAGGTGGTGGACATTTTTCTAATAAACCCCAAAATTTTGGATGTCCTAGTAATCACCCAAAATTTTCGATCAAATTAATTAATTGTCTCCCACCCCTTCCAAATTAGCTAAAAGTCCATGACCTAAATCCGTGCCCCCCCCCCCTCCCCTAAACCTCGCTTGCAACATCAAGACTCTGGATCTCAGGGCGTTGTTCTCCATCGCTTCATCTCGTCATCATCGTCGTCGCATGGCCTCGCCGTTGCCTGGCCTCGCTTCATCTCGTCATCAGATCTCGAAGGTCTCCACCCTAAACCAATCGTCTTCCTCTTCCGCTCCGATCGTGTTTCTCTTCGATGTGATCTAATAGTACAGCGGCCTCGTCTTCTTTCGTTCGCCGCTCCGCCGCCTTCTGGTCGCACCTCCTTCGCCGCCCTCTCGGTTGCTTTCAATTTCTCAGATCTGATTGCAGAGAATCTTCGACCTCGCCAACCATGGCCGCCTAATTTCTCAGGTCTGAAATTAGGGGAAGAAGAGACTGTGTGAGGCCAAATCTGCGGTTGAAACCGCTCCGACACCGCCACCTCCCTCTAATATCAGACGGCCTCCCTCCGATCTCCGACTTCAGACGAGAATGGTCACGTCTCTCCGATCTGTATTAAAAAACCGCACCGAGAATGGATACCTCCCTTCGACCTCTGATCCCCAGATCTGCGGTCGAAACCGCTTCGACACTACCACCTCCCTCTGATCTCAGACGACCTCCCTCCGATTAGCGGATCTTGAGTGCAGGAGGATGGACGAGTGAGAGATGTCGAGAGGGAGAGCATGAGAGAATGGGAGCAACCTTTGTGCCGCAGATTTTGCTTTGAGCCTTCCAATCTGATTGATTATGCTGAAATCATTGGTATTATGCTGAAATCATTGGTCATGGTGTTTACTTGTTGTTGATTAACATATTGAACAACCTTTGTTGATTAAGTGAGATCATGAGAGAATGGTGTTTACTTGTTGCTGATTAAGGGGGAGCATGAGAGGATGAGTTGCTGAAATTGGTAGCACACTAGCACCTGCCGAACGGACTGGAAAAAGGAGGTACATCCCCTGCTTTCTTATCAATGTGCTGAAATTGATGAATGATGAAGAAGATGAATTCTAGTCGAGTCTTAATTATCCCTAACTTACTTCAAATTCTTTTGGCTCTATATTTTATCTGTGCTGGTTAAATCATTTGGGGCTTTCTATGATTCAAGCATGATATTTCTCTTTGCACACATGCATATAATGGATTAAAGGCATGGGAGTGATTAAACTAAACTTTCAAAACCAGTTTCTCTATTGCCAATTCTTCATAGTGGTGCCTTTTTTTTATATACAAAAGCCTTCTGTAAAAAATGTGTCATTTTCATTTGGTTCATCATTAACTCTGATAATGCTTCTCACCACTACCAATTTATTGTTTGATGATTTCTATTTTAATATGAACCATGATCAAAGGTCCGAAGAGTTAGTGGGTTTCGGGTTTTGATTCCCGCGATTCAAAACTCTAATTCCCCTATTCTATTTATTTTTCCCTTTTCTTCTCTCTCTCTCTCTCTCTCTCTCTCTCTCTCTCTCTCTCTCTCCCTCCCTCACTTCCTATTACACACTACAGGCTCTGCAACACACACACACACACTCAATTTCCTCCACCGTTGCTCACCTTGATCTCTATAAATCTCATCTCTCCCTCCCACCTCCTCCCTCCCCATAAAAAAAAAAAACTATCTTTCTCTCCCTCCCATTTTAATTTTCAAATCCCACAACACAAAGATCCCATCTTGCCAAACACAATGATCAACAGCCCAATAGTCGCATCATCCTCCCGCTGCTTCATACACATGATAGAAAGCATTGTGCCAAATGTTTCCAATGTTACGTCCACGACTGATCCGCCCAAATCTGCGAATCCCGTGCAGCATCACGCCCCAAGTATGAGTTCCCCAGCTGTTTTTAATGGTCCAATAATAATAATAATAGTGGCGGAACTCATCTGGATCAGCGTTAAAACCGACCGCTATAGCCTACTTGTTGTTAACAATGAATTCCATTATGCTGTAAAACTTGTGGTCTTAAGATGCGTTAGCCCATAGGCAGGGCTTGAATAACTTATAAATCACTCCGTACATGCTTATTATATCCTATGTGGGAGTGGGGGGTGTTACATATGGCAGCCTCATCGTCCTTCTAAATGCTCTAGAAACTGGTGATCTTGCCCTTGCGAAATCCTCTTTATACCAGTGTAGGGACAGCTCGACTCGATTGCGAGCCCACCATGGTGGAGGATGCACCTGTAAGGGCGGTTGAAGGTGCCTCTTCCGAAATCCGCTCAAGAACAGTCGATTAGTTGTTGTGTAAAGATCCTATAGCTCCCCAAATACATCAAGCAGCAGGGACTCGATGTATCCGGAGATGGCAAAATAAGTGCAAGTGTCGTCACGTCCCTATTGTTTGGGAGGGTTGATTTTTCCCCATTGAGATCAAATTCATGGACTATGAGAGTCCCTACAATTTAGTCAAATACCAAACAATTGAATAAATATCTTAATTAAAAATGGAGTCATCGAACTCCAAATGACATTACAATCAATTTTACAACAACACATCCAACGTCGGTAGAGACTCCAAATGGAGTCCTCAAATCTCAACTTCTTGAATACGTTGTGTCTTGTAGGAAGATTTTTTAAGCATTGGTGACATCTCTATTAATTATTGTATTAATCTGAGTCGGAGTGATTGACTTTTTAAAATAGAACAATAATAAACCATGTTCGAACCTATTACGAACCCTTCACGAAAACCCCTAAGATGCCAAAATAGAATGAATACACATAAAGTCGTCCAAATGTATAACTTGTATTTTGGGATTTCTCCAAATCTTTTGTAGCCAAAATATGGTCAATAAGAGTTCTGATATTCCCAAACAAGGGTAAGTGGTTATCTACAAATACAACAAATAACAGTTGAGACTTGAAGTGACTATATATCTTTAATTTTAACCCTCATCCATGGAGAACCAAATAACAGTTGAGAAGAAGAATTAAGGTAAGTGGTTATCTACAAATACAACAAAAAAAAGCTCTGCATATCAATGAAATTTGAAGTGACTATATATCTTCAATTTTTACCCTCATTTATGGAGAAGCAAATAACAGTTGAGAAGAAGAATTAAGGTAAGTGGTTATGGGTCACGGGCACATGACCCCAATATATATATGCATCGATCATCTTGTGAATGCTCTTTACTTCACACAACTCTAACTCCCCAAACGATCTTGTATATGTTAAACATTTTTGAAACTATGCGACATCCATTCGAAATAGCCGGATCCACCCACTACCAAATGGAAGCACAACTTCAATCCGAGGTGGACTTTCAAAGAGATAGTTGGGGATTACATTGCAACCAACAACCATTCTTGTGGGTTGTTCGTCCTCTTTATCAAGTATCGCCTAACTACATTTTATCAAAGCTTCAAACTTACCCTATGCTTTGAACTTGATATCATTCTTAGGGAATTTGGTTTCTATGATTATTTAAGATTTTGGGATTATTTGAAAGCTTCAAACTTTCTATAAAAGGAGTAAAAAAAACCTAGAAATAAAAGTAAGCATAGAGTTCTCAATGGACTTACCCTATGCTTCTTCGACTTTACCATGACCCGACCACGTGAAGAACGATTACTCGTTCAGTGGAAACTTGCAGGAAGATGAAGGTAGGATCCAAAATCTGAGAGGGAAACGGTAGTTTTTATGGAAATGTAAAGAAAAAATAGGTTCTTTGAAAAAAAAAATGAAGGAGGAGGAGAATCAATATGATCGAAAATGTCAGTCAAAATGCTCTATTCAGCCTCTAAGCGCCTATAGGAGAATGCTACTAGCGCTGCTAGATGTTTCATTGCATTAAAGCTACTATGCAAGCCACTAGGGTGTATACATGTGTCATCTTTTAAGGATGTGCTAGAATTTGCTAAGGGAAAAATGTTTTGATAAATCCCACAGCTTTATTAGTAATCCATTTATTTTTCGATCTTTGAGGGAAAAAGGTTTTGATAAATCTCTAGGATATGTTTCAAGGATAATCGTAGAGGCAACCTTTCATGTCTCACAACAATTATTTTACATTGAGCAAACATGACTTATAAATATTGCATGTGGCATACATGTATCTATGTAAATAAAGTTATAGTCTCGAATTAATATTATACACATGCATGTACTATTACCCACCTCATGCCCATCTAACTGAATTCATACTCTATATGAATTAATATTTTAGTGTGTTTACCCATCTATATAAATGTCATTAATTAATTAGTATATATACAATAAATGAATATTTTACCTTGGGTGACTTGATCCAAAGGAGATGGGAGTATTGAGAGTGTTCTCTCAATGATGTCCTCGTGTCCCGACCATCTCCGAATCAGCTCCTTGTAAAGCAAATGTCACTTCCATGTGTAGATTCGATCCTCCTCACATATCTTTTTAGATTGCACACAAATTAAAATAAATAGCACAAGTTATTTCATTCATAAAGTTGTATGAATTTATGCCTCTTGAATTGTGTTCAATATATCCACGTATAAGGGCAAAGGCAAACCAACTTAAATTTACAAATTTGGTACAATTGTCATCATTACCATGATATCATCCACCTCTTTGAATATGTGATGTCTTGTAGGAAATCTTCCCAATACTGTTATTGTATTAATCTGATTCGGAGTGATTGACTTTTTCAGTTGATCCACAACATCTCCCATTCATATTAAATACATCTCTAGCTTATTGTTCACGTCCTTTGACATTTAATTTCTACCCGAGTTTATAGATAGTAATTCCGTTAAATATTAAACAACTTGCTAGTTGTTTGGAACACCACATGTCTAGATCGAGGTGGCAATATGTGGTTCAGATTGAATTTGGGTTGGCTGTTATTTGTGTCAAGGGGATGATTTGGTCATTTGAGTTTGGTCGGGTACGTTTAATTAATTAGGCTCGTACATACGTTTTTAGGTTACTCCGTATATGTTATCCTAGAGTTTTGATTATTTCAATATTCATATTTGTAATTAAATCTTATTTTCAGGTTATTTTGAGTTTCAATTATGGCAAGTTCGGGTGTTATTGGGTTTTAATTATTAGATTCGAGTTCGGTTAATTACTCTGAGTAATTGTCATTTTAGGTTTGAATTTAGGAATTAAAACAACTAAGGGTAATTTGACTTGAATATTTTGGTGTTTTTCTATATAATGAATAAGGTAGGGAATATATAATTGTTTAAGCATGTATGTACTCGATCCCAAATAAATTAAGCATTATAAATTGTAGGTGGTCCATCTAATTTGCGAATCACCTTTTCTCCAACAAGGCATCTTTTCAACTGCATATGTGTACTTCAATCTTACACAGACTGTAGTAATTAGTAAATTAGGGGAGGTAAAAAAACTCGTCCTGGAGAGTTGCAAAACCCACGTCTGATCAAACCTTACTTCTACGTACATACTAAAGCTTAGCCGGGGTCATCCAATTTTCTTTTTTAGTTGCTGCAATTATTTTTTGTTGTATTGATTGATCAAACGATCGGCTTCTATTATATTAACTGCATCTTACCGGCAATTTTTAATGAAGCTCAACTACTTGTATGTATTAATACGTGCAATATTAATTATATATATGTGTAATACCACGCTTTTAAGACATGAGACTTCCTATAAGTATTGTTTGACTATGTTCTAAATTTTAATATTGTCGTTCTAAATATCTTTATACTCCATTTGTTTACCAAAACACACCATTTAAAAATGTGTAGACTCTGTATTTTTATTAGGAAAAATATGACATTGAGAAAATTAACAAAATCTAACAATAATATTTACTAAAAGTTTATTTCTTATAATAATTAATGGATTTTTAGCTATAATAGTATATTTGTTAGTCTCTTACAATTGAGTGCAAAGAATCTAAAATGAAATATTTTTTGGTAACATATATTTATTAATGAAACAATTATACGTATAATGTAATTTTTTGTGAATGTATAAGTTAGTTGGAAAATGATATATTACAATAAAAAAATGTAGCATATCTAAAACTCTATAAAAATCATGTTGGAAAAAGATTAACAAAAACACGACATCATCAAATCAAACAATCCAAAATGTCGAAAAGATTGAAACTTGCACAATCAAAAGCTAGTCGGCGACCTGAAAGGGCTCAATCCAACTAGAACCCTCAAATTATTAAACAAATCGCTTCCAAACATGTAGATCCTTAAATCAAATCTCAAGAAAAATAAAATCAATTATTCAACATCTAAAATCAACGAAATTCCCACTAATTGTTGAAGAAATCCAAGTTCCCACCTTACAGAAATAGATCAAACTGGACCTGGCCAAAGATGCAAAATTCTTATATGTTTTTTAGATTGAGATTTGACATCCTTCAAGATTCCGAAGCATGAATTCAGAATGTCTAAACGGATAATTTGGAAGCACTTGCTTTCGAAATCTAAATTGAATGTTTTTGAAAATTAATCCTATGAAAATCACCCAAAAAAGTGGCGAAGAGATACACAAAGGGAGCGGATATTCGGAGAGAGTAGAAACACGGACACCTGTGCATCATCAATTGCCATAATTAAAGAGTAAAATGTTAATCAATAGATCATCTATAGAAAACTATCGAAAGAACACTCCCAAGAAAGCTGCCTAAAATGCTAATCATTATATCCAAAACAACTTTTTCATCCAATATTTAATTGAAAATTTCAATAACTTGTGCCCCTACAAGGTTTACGCAAATGTCTTTTAAAAAAAAAATTGTTCACTAATAGATCAATTTTGTTTTAGTGCTTGAAAAATGTTAAATCTGGTTCAATAGCAAGTAGAAACCATTTTGACTACGTATGAATTCCAAGTTTCCAACAGTCCATACAAGAGAAAAACTCTCCATTCTCATCTGAAATATTGAAATGCTGAAATTAATTCTCTCTAGCAAAATTCGTTGAGTTGAAATGCTGAAATTAATTCTTAAATATATGATTCACATAGTTTTATCGATATGTAATAAAGAGTATGAGTGCTGAAACTCGGGTTTCACCGTGAACAACGTTGCTGAAATCAGGGTTTCAGCATCAATAACGTTTCGGGATTTCAGCATCAACAACGTTGCTGAAACCCCGGTTTCAGCATCAATAAAAGTGCTGAAATCGAGATTACAGAGATTTGAAATTAAAAAATGAGTGTGACTGCCAATGTTATTATGAAAGTAAAGATTTATTTACATCCCGATATTCAAATTGAAAATAAGTCCATAACGTATAATACTCAACTACATTTGTTGATATAATCATGTTAAAATGTTGTGTGTTTGATTTTCATTTATAAGAAAAAAAAGCAAAACTTTTTTCTCATACAAAATAACTAGAAATTAGTTTAAGCAAAAGCCAAGAATATAGATATGCATACAACACAAAATTTTAAAACACAAAATATGGGTGAATTTAAACTTCTTGTAATTATTATTAAAAAATATGATGAATATATTTGTTAAATATTCAAATTTGTGAAAGATTATCATCAATTTACTAATCTAGTCATTTTAAAAGTAAACTCATGGGAATGATACATTGTTATCGTGGCAAACAATTGATAATTTTTTTTAATCTTTTGATCTCTTTCAAAAGCTTCTTTATTTTTTGTTTTTTCCAAAATAGATACTAACGGATCAACCCAGCTTAGCAGATTAAATTTTCATCAAATTTGTTGACCTGTGTACCAATACTGCAGCTAGTTCAGCATGTGTGCAAAGTGATGCTGAAATCGGGATTTCAACAATTAACAAAGTGATGAAACCGGGGTATCAACATCAACAACATTGTTGAAATCGGAGTTTCAGCATTTACAACAGTGCTGAAATCGGGGTTTCAACAATTTCTGTTTCAACAACGCGCAAAAAAAAAACTTAATTTCGCGTAAAAAAAACTCAACTTCAGCAACACGGTTTCAGCGACTCCGATTTCAGGAAATCCGGTGTAGAAGTATGGCACGAAAAAAAAAACCGATTTCAACAGGGGTTTCAGCAACGCGAAAAAAAAAAGAAAAAAAAAAGAAAAAAGAAAAAAATACACTGAAACAAGGGTTGCTAAAACCGAATATGCTGAAACCTCTGTTTCAACAACACGATAAAAAAAACACTGAAAACAGGGGTTGCTGAAACCGAATGTGTTGAAACAGGGGTTTCAGGAACTCCGTTTTAGCTAGCAACGCGGTAAAAAAAATTGAAACAGGAGTTTCAGCAATTCCGTTTCAGCAACGCGGGAAAAAAAAAAGAAAAAAAAAAGCTGAAACCGGAGGGGGGGCAGACGTGGGTGGGGGGGGGGGCACAGGGGCACAGAGGGGCTGTGAAGATTTTGCTAATTTGGAGCACTTAAGAGACATTTTCCTAATAAAGTCCAAAATTTTGGACATCCTAATAATCACCCCAAATTTAAATTCTCCTATTTTGAATAAAGTTCACTTAGCCTGCCTAAGTAAGTTCCATTCATAGAATTGGTAAATAAAGAGCGGTCATTCCGAGGTTCGAACCGAAGACATATGAGTACTACCCACATGTCCTTTTCACTGAGCCATTCCGGAATGGTTCTAAGTAAGTTCCATTCCACTTCCACTGTTTTTACTTGAAAATTTGTACTCTTTCATTTTAATTCTTTTAATCTAAAATCCCGCAGAATATTATTTCTAAATTATCATGATTTCCACTTTATGAAAATTGATCTCATGACTTAAAAAAATAAAACTTTTTTTAAATTCGCCCATGAATTTAAGGGTAAATTTATGGAACCCGGCCCATTCCCATGTGAACAAATACTAAGACTCTTTTTGGTAACACAAAGTTGATATAGTAATTAAATTTGATAGATTAGATGTGTAAAATATATATTTAATTAAATTGTTATTTTTTTATAAGCTACTAAGATGTTTGTTAATCCTAGTTGATGGGATAAGTGATACAAATTAAATAATGAGAGAGTAGAGAAAGAATATATCAATGAATATAAAACGAATATAAAACGAAAAGATCTAAAAAGTTTGAGATAAATATCCATTGACGATCTAATTTCAAAAAAAACTTAATTTTGTTTTAAAATTATATTTTATTAAAATAAAATTTCCAAAAAATTACTATCTTTACCAAATGAAGCCATATAAAATTATAAATCAACCATATTTCTTCCTACCCACGAAAAGGATGGGTTTTGTAATTTACAAACATCAAAATAGACCAACTTCAAGAGTACCATTTATAGTAAGAGAGTAAACTCGCTTCTAACAATATTTCTTCGGCCCATGAGAAAGCCCATCCACCATTGAGTCCCCCATTAAACTTGTTTTATTTCATTTGTAGATAAGTATGGTTAGACGTGGCCACGGGTCCGACCCGCCAGGTCGACAACCCGGGGAGGGTGACCCTGACCCACGGTTCGGACGGGTCAACGGGTTAGGTGACCTGGCGGGTCGACAGGTCGGCGGGTCGGACTGTCGGGTTGGCCACGTGGCACCAAATCGGGTACCCAACGAGTATTGCGTGCCAACCATTTCACCACACTTTTTTTTTGTAAAAAAAAATTATTTTAAACCCAAAATAAAACTCAACTCAAGTCTTTCACCACACTTTCAAAATGGAAAGATTTAAGGTTGACAAAACATGGTATGTGGGAAGATATATATATATATATAGGGTCGGGTTCAGGTAAGAAGAGATGTACTGGTGAGAAAAAAAGAAGTAATTTAATTGGCTTACACAGATTAAAATAATATAAATACTCTAATAAAAAAATCGTCCGCGTCAAAAATTCACTCCCGCTTCCCAGCTCCCAAGCGCGCTCCCCCGCTTCCCAAGTCGCACTATCCGGCGCGTGTGCATCACGCGGACAGAATTCCTACGCCCACGTAGCGCTGGTTCTCAAAAATTAAATAGGGCATTTCGGGAAAGTGGGGGGATTGAACCTCAAATCTCTTATACTCCCAAGTCAACTGTCAAACCAATGAACCAAGAAGCATCTATTGATACATAAATATTTTGTTTTACTCTTTTTATGGGTTTTATTTCTTATAAAATTCAATTAACACCTTTCATTTATATTTTTTAAATTGTAATTCAAATGTTGTCATTTAATTTATTTAATTACAAATTAATAGACATGTTACTGAACCACCCTCTATTCGGTTACTGAACCAACCTCTATTCGGTCACTGAACCACCCTCTATTCGGTTACTGAACCAACCTCTATTTAGTCGCTGAACCACCCTCTATTTAGTCATTGAACCAACCTCTATTTAGTCACTGAATCAACCTATATTAATTAGTCATTGAACCAACCTCTAATTAGTTACTGAACCAACCTCTAATTAGTCACTGAACCAACCTCTAATTAGTCACTGAACCAACCTATTTAGTCATTGAACCAACCTCTAATTAGTCACCGAACCAACCTCTATTTAGTCACCGAACCAACCTCTATTTAGTCACCGAATCAACCTCTATTTAGTCATTGAACCAACATATTTAGTCACTGAACCAACCTGTATTTAGTCACTGAACCACTCTATTTGACCACTGAACCACTCTCTATATATGTGTTGAACCAATTGCAATAAAATTAATGAACCACTTTCAATTATACATTCTAAACCAATTGCAATAAAATTAATGAAAAAATAGCAATTCAAATAAATAACACATCATTGGTTCAATTCTATTTCTACGTACAACATACACTTCGATAGCAAATCAAAGCCATTCCATTGCTCTTGGATTTAAATTAAATCATGTAACATTCAATGCCCAGGAAGCTACTTGGAGAGTCTCTGTATATTTGCATTTTGACAATTTCTTAGAGATGGAGAAAGCTCCCTGGAGTAATTTCCCTTTTGAAGAAAATTGCAAATAACAAATTTATTTGCTCCATCCGCCTCTATATTTAGTCACACCTCCGCCTGATCCTCCTCCACCCTCTCCGCTGCTTCATCGGCCACCCTCTCCGCTACTTCATCGGCCATGTGATCCTCCAGCTTATCAATTCCCTTTACCAGTACCAACCCTCCTAACAGCCCGTCGGACTCCGGTCACGGTCGAGGTCGATGAAGTAGAGGAGACTGCGTCATTGGTGCCGAATTCGAGGACATCAAGTTATCAAGAAGTGATTCATTAAGCTATAAAGAAGTGGTTCATGGGCCTATAAAAGGTGGTTTATCAAGTTATCAAGAAGTGGTTTATTAAGTTATAAAGAAGTTATGAAGAAGTGGTTCATGAACCTATATATTTTGTCACTGAACCAATCTCTATTTATTCACTGAACCAACCACTATTTAGTCATTGAATCAATCTTAACCAAATAATGTGAACCAATATGTACATACATGTATTCGAAACGAAATGGAATTAAGATATCCTTCTTGTTTCTTTCCAATTACATGAATGATTAGATTTTTTAACATTAATAATGAACCAATTACCATAAATTTTTAATTATTTTTTATATAAAATGGTTCATGAACCAATAATATTTACTTCGTGAACCACTTATATTTAGACGTGCTGAACCACTTGATTTAAAACCCTGAACTACTTAGTATTAAAACTCTGAACAACTTATTTAAAATCCTAAACAACGTAGTATAAAAATACTGAACCACTTGGTATTAAAACCCTGAACTACTTAGTATTAAAACTCTGAACAACTTATTTAAAATCCTGAACAACGTAGTATAAAAATACTGAACCACTTGGTATTAAAACCCTGAACCACTTGGTTTCAAACCCTGAACCACTTAGTATAAAAACTCCGAACCACTTGGTATAAAAAAACCCCGAACCATTTGATTTAAAAAAATGAACCACTTGATTTAAAACCCCTAACTACTTGATATAAAACTCTATAGCTATTTACTTGTAGTGGTTTGATTCAACCATTACTCGTAGTGGGAAATTATTTAATTATATCATTTAGACATCTATATAATATGGTTTAAATGCTTAATTAAAATCTAATTAGTTAAATTTGGCATGCAAGAGTTCAACACCCAGGAAAATAACTTAAATGAATGTGTGTGAAAGAGTACCAATACCAATCTAACTTCCCTGAACTGGAAACCATACATTTCATCATATCAGATGCCTTTCTTCATCCAAATCAATTCAATCTACATTTACATTGTTCTTACATCAAAAACGTGTTGATCCATTATCATCTACTGCAATCACTGTGCAAAGGAATTTACAGCTTCTAAATTCCAGAAATTTCCCCCAAAACATCTACAGTTCAAAGTTTTCCTGAATTTGTACAGGTTCTAAAATCCACAAGTTCGCACCGAAACTCTCCGATTCTTCGAAAACTGTGAAAATCCGAGAGCGAAATAGATCATTCATTCATTCAATCAGTTGAAATAGATATACATGTTTAGTCGATTCAACAAGACAGGCGGAGAGAGAAGGGAGAAATGAAGAAGACATTATCCCTAGCCATCGTACCGTCCGGTAACCTTAGCCACCGTCCGGCGACCTCGATCCAGAATCCGCGAAAGTAGCCGATCGATTTCTACCGATTGTAGAGGATTAGATAGGAGAGAGGGAGATCTGATCCAAAGGTACGGTGATGGAGATACAAGAAGGCCGACCTTCGGTTGCTCAGAAAGAGAGGCACGCAAATAGGGAAGAAAGAGAGGCACGCAAATATTAGGGATAAATGAAGCGCGTGAGCACCCCTTTTAGTTTAACCAATCAAATCACTTCTTTCCTTCTCACCAGACTGATTACTTCTCACTTGAACCCTACCCTATATATATATATATATCTTCATTCCACTCCAACCATTTCATCACACTTTAGATGTGGGAAAGAAAAGGTTGGATCGTGGGAATGACAAGTAGGGTATGAGGATCTATATGTAGAGAAAATAGAGGTATATAGCCCACTTTCGATGTGGGACAGAAATATGAGATATGAAAGAAAATGTGAGAAATTGATGTTTCGACGAATCAAATTATATGATGTAAAATATAATGTAATTAAAGTCTTTGGATTATATGATGGAATATAATGTAATTTAAGTATTTGGATTATATGATGTAACATATAATATAATTAAAGTGTTTACCTCTTAGGATTTAATGAAATGAATAACACATGGTGGTGAAACATCATGATACAATATATCAAGTTATGTTGGATTAATCTTTCTATTTAATTTAATTGATAGTTGTGTTGATCCATTAATCAATCACAAGTGTTTTATTTTACTTGCATTATTATGTTAATTTCTTGATCAATGATTTCAAATCTAGGTTCATCTTCATATAGATATGTTAAACTTTCTCGTTTAAAGTTGAATTAGCCACATTTTGTGAATACACATAATGATGATGTTATTGAAATTACATACTTGAGTTGCTTGTTATGACATGAAAAGACACATTGAAAAAGTATTACCCAATATTATATTTCATTCTTGTGTTTGAAAATCCGAAGTTCTATATCATTTTCAAAATAAACGAAAACTCAACATTAAGGATACCATACAAGTGTAACGGCTTTATCAACAACAATATTTGTATTATTTGAAATTATATCATAACGACTTCTAACTTAGTATGATATAGAATGATATAGAATGATTTAATAGTGGATCCACCAAATAACACAAATGTTAAAGGTGTTTTGTTGAACTTCACACTTTCTTGTTACCCGTTCGTTATTTTAATCTTTCATAATTGATAGGTAATTTTTTTTAAAAAAATAATATTTATATAAAGTATAGTACTAGTGTTTGTATATGATAAAAATTTATAAGTATGGATTGACATGAAAAAACCGAATGGTAGAGATTGAAGACATGGTGTAGTTTCTACCCTTGTTCTTGTCCCACATTGAAAACTAAAGGAAAGGGGGTGCTAAGTTTATAAAAGAAGAAGCATTGAGTTCAATTGTCTCACATTGCCATTGCATATTAGTTTATGTAATATTATAAATTAGAATAATTTATATAATTTATATAATAATTATAAATTTATTTTATTTAAAATAAATTTTTCAAAAAAAAATATTTTAAAATGGCGGGTTGACCCGGCGGAACCCGCCGGGTCACGGGTTATCTTTTCCCCGACCCTAACACTGACCCTCAACCCGAGCCGACCCTTGGACCCGTGGACCCTGACCCGTCGGGTCACCAACCCGGCGGGTCACAGGTCGACCCACCCGACCCGTGACCCGTGGCCATGTCTAAGTATGGCTATTAATAAGACAACGAAATGACTATTGAGAAGGCGATTTTCTTAAAAATGCATAATAATTTTTTTTTTAGTTCAAAAAATATTTAAGGATTGAATCGAGAGGTAAAACAAAACCCTAACTATGAGTTCATCCAAATAATCAATTCTTTTAGCCTAATAGCAAAAAATCCGCTAAACGGCTTGAAATGTATAACAAATTAATATGGTTACCCTATTATTGCGACAACTTTTAATGATTTTCGCAGCTGAGGGCGGTATTAGACAAGCAATTTGTTGAAGGGAAAATCTCCACGGTGTTCCCAGATGGACTGGAAGGTGATCCGGTGATCACGATGGATAGCAAGGCGGCGAGAATTCTCGAGGATATATGTATGGAAAAATGGCATAGTCTTCAAAGTGCTAGGGTATCCTGTGGCTTTTCCGGTGATGGAAAGGAAGATTAGAGTCATGTGGAAGATGGGAAGGAATATGCAGATCATCGATTTTCCGAATGGATGCTTCTTGGCGAAATTCGAGAATGAAAGTGAGTTGAATAACGTGTTATAATATATATATATATATATATATATATATATATATATATATATATATATATATATATATATATATATATATATATATGAGGTTTACATCATGACCTAATGACTATGGGGCATATGGTCTATATTACATCTAACAGGCCGGTGTTCGACTGTTCGGTAGGTGTCTGATCATGAAGAAATGGTCACCAGACTTCTCAACATTTGATATTATCAAATATCAACTCAGCACTGACATGGCTGAGAATCATAGACATTCCGATGTAATGGTACAAAGAAAGGGTGATCTAGAACATGGCGGCTGGAGTTGGGAAACCTATTATGGTGGATCCGAAGACTCTCTTCACGAACATGGGTACATTTGCTCGGGTGTGCGTTGAGATCGACCTTAGCAAGCCTCTAAAACGAACGGTGACGATAAATGGGAGAAGATGCCCGATTGAATATGAAGGGCTTCAAATATTCATTTGCCACAAGTGTGGGAGATATGCGTATTATGCTTCACATTGTCAGTACATTCAGAATGCTAATGCGTCACATGGTAAGGGAGGAGACGACAAAGATTGATGCATGTTTAGACATTCGGAGTTTAGAAGAAATTGTGGATACATTCCTTAATATTAGTGTTGATGATGAAGTTGAAGACGATATGATATCTATGGAACCAGTTACGAGGAAGGAAGCACTTATCTTGCCTATAACATTTCAGAATTTTTTGATGTAGTTTGAGAATACAACGTCGGAATTATTAGCTGCAATAAGAAAAGTTAAAGACAAGCTCTAAATAGACTTAAACTTTAAGAAAAATAAACAATACTAGAATCATATTTTACTAAGTTGTCTTAGTTTTTTAGTTATTTCTATGTAGTTTTTACATAATGATTACTTTAGGTTATTTTTGGGACCTTATATTTAGATTATGTTTTTTAAACATATATATTATCTTATCGAAATGTGTTAAATTCCAATGGCCCAAGTAGGGACGGAAGGAAATTATTAATTTAGAGGGTTTATTAATTTATCAAGTATTAATTTAAGTAAGGAGGTTCTAATAAGTGTATGAGATTATTATGCTAACAAAATCAAGAGGAAATGGTAGTGAATAGCACAAAAAAAAGTTTGCAAAACAAACAGATGACCTTGAAAATTTACACAACTAGCACATTTTGTCCAAAATTTGCACAAAAGTGCAGATCAAAACCCCCCATCCTTAACCTGAATTTGCCCTTATTTACAAAAAAAAAAAGGAAAATAAAAGGATGGGAGGGGAGGCTTTATGGGGAAAAAAGTGAGCAGTTTTCAAGGGAGGAGAAACGACAGCTTGTGGAGAGAAGGAGGAGAGTCCGGTGAATCGGAAAACGCATGAGGTTGGGGACGAAGTTGTCGTTGGAGATGAGAGAAGAAGGTCACGCCGACGTCTAAGTGAAGAGGTAAGCCCCCATTTTCATCTCCCTGAAAACCTCGTTCGTTTTCTCCCTTTTCTGCGAGCGTGGAATGTGAAATTGTCGGTTAGGGTTTGGGATGAACGACGAGGGTGGTAATGGTTGGACTAGAAATTGGGATATGGGAGAGGTAAAAGACGATTGATTGAGGTTTGGGGCGTGTTTGATTTGGTATTTGGTTGTTTGAAAGAGAAATTGGGTGATAAGGGTTTCTAATTGATTGACGGTGGTTTCGAATTGGGTGACAAATGTGTCGATTTATGTTTTTATGCTCTTGGTCTTGTGCGAGTGTGGAATGTTAAATCGCCGATCAGGGTTTAGGATGACCAGCCACCAGAAGGACATGAAGAAGAGGTAAATCAGTTGTTAGTTCACATGATATTTTCTCTCAAGGATCAAGGGTTAATAAAAACTAGGATTGTCATATTTGAATATATTGTAGTCAAGTGATAAGGTTATTTATGTTAAGCGACACAGATTACTTAGTTGGGTGACACGGGATCAAAAAAATTCTGGGAATGATAGTCCAAACATTCTAACCATTTGCTAATCTCAGAGACTGCAAAAGTCGAGGTCGTTCAAGGCAAAAAGAGCAAGAGGGATCCGGGGGTGTGCAACCACAAATGAGAGATGTCCGTGGAGAGGATGAAGGGGAAACATTGGGAGGCTGAGGAGAACCACATTAAGGTTGGGGAGACGAAGAGACCACCTAAAGTGGATGACAAGCCACCACCAGAAGGACATGAAGGGGAGGGAAATTGGTTGTTAGTTCACATGGTATTTTCGTTTAAGGGTCACGGGTTAATACAAACTGGGATTGTCATATTTGAATCTGCAGTGCTCAAGTGATAAGGTTATTTACGTCAAGCGACACGATTTATTTAGTTGGGTGACACGGGATTACAAAATTTATCAGAATGACAGTTGAAACATCCTAACCAATTGCTAGATCTCAGAGGCTGCAAAAGCGAAGCCAGTTCGAGGCAAGAAGAGTAAAAGGGGTTCAGGAGGTGATACAGAAGTAAAGTCCCCCCCCCCCCCAAAGAAACCGCGAGGTCGAAAAGGGAAGGACGTTGTCGAAGGCGTTAACGCGATTGAGCTGATACTTGTATCCGTGTTCGACAACGATGGCTTCCTCCGCTGGATGGCCATTGTTATGAACTTCGTTGTTATTGTAGTAGGTTGTTATGAACTTCGTTGTTATTGTCGTAGGTTATTATGAACTTTGTTGCTCCAAACATATAGTTGTCGACGGTAGTTGACTTGGTTGTTGTTGTAGTACATTGCTATAAACTTTGTTGCTTTCTTTATAATGTTCGTTGGTCATAAATTGTAGAATATTATGATATTTTTATGATATTTGTTGGTCGGTAGTTGACTATGTTGTTATGCTCGAAACTTTGGTTATCGACGTACCATCATATTCAAATAAGTGACACAGTAAATAATTGAGGTAACACGGGATTCCAAACAGGTGACAATGGTGATTTCCTTATCGAAGTAGCAGAAACGCTCATAAATGTAATCATCAAATTCACACAAATGTCAAGGGTGATTTCCTTATGCGACTAGCCCAAACACTCATCCTCCTCCTGACTGCTTATGGATATGACTTCCAACCCCTGATACATGTCACCTTGGAAGTTTACCGTGTCATCCGAGGAGTAGTCCGTCTCAACTAATTGGATCACATCTACACCCTTACCCTTGCCCCATTTATACATATGTTTGTCACCAGTTCCAAAACATCTGTCAGTAATGTCTACCCCACCCAACTCCTTACTCTTCCCTATGGCGTCCATCACCTCACCCAAGTGGATCATCTCCGGACCCTTACCCTTGTCACCTACATACATATGCATGTCACTAGTTCCAACGACCGTTGAAGACCAGAGTGACACATACTTTGGCGTTTTCCCCTGAAAATGAAAAGTGGGATCAGCACTATGGTTCATGGGTATCTACTTTTCACAAAACATGACACTGAAGTTTCTGAACACTGACATGAACAAGGAATGAGGCCGACAAGTGCTCTGCAACTGGACTGTGAGGCCGACGGATTTTCTTCAATGGTGGCCTTCTTCTCCAACCCTTTTGTCCAGAGGAGGAAGAAATTGAATCTCTTCTCCCATCCTCTCTTTTTATACTTTGCAAATTGGACGGAAAATCCCTATTACATCCCCTTTTTTCCTTGCAAATCATGTGTCTTGTCACCCCTAGTTTTGGCGCCAAAATTTTCCACCAAAACCTCATCTCTCTCATGCTCAGTTCTCTCTCTCCTACTCAGTTCTCTCTCTCATGCTCTTGGAATCCTAGGAAGATAAGGTGGGGAAGACACTTGAACTGATCTTGGAGAGGCTGAGAACTATGTCAACATGGATGCGGAGCATGGATGACACTGAGAATTAGGGTTTCTCAGAAACCGCGGTGACATGAAAGTTAAAGACGACTGACACGAACAAACAATGAGCCCGACAAGTGTTCTGCAATTGGGCTTTGACGCCGATGGATTTTTTTCAATGGTGGCCTTCTTCTCCAGCTCTTCTGTCCATGAGAGGAAGAAACTGAGTGTTCTCTCCCCTCATCTCTTTTTATACTTTGCAAAATGAAGGAAAAACCCCTATCCCATCACATTTTGTCATGTAATCATTAGAGTCTTCTCTCTCCTAGTTTTAACGCCATTTTTCCCACCAAAACATCCCCTCTCTCCTGGTCATTCCTCTCTCTCCTTTCGGATGACCTGCAACCGACTTTCCTCTTCCAAATTTTTATTTGCACCAAATAACATATATGCTAGGTTTGCAAATTTCTCAAAAAGTGACATTTTTGCATATTTTAAAAAAAAAACCTGCTATGGAAAAATACAAAAACCTTGGATACCACTCACAAAATTTCCAAATATTACTACTTAGGGTGTGTTTGGATTCCAAAGTGTTTATGTTTATAATGCACTTATAAACATAAACACTTTGGAAATGTTTGTTTAGCTCAATTTTTATGTATTTCAAATAATGTGAATTTAAACTAAAATATTGTGTATATTGTATAAATCAAATACCCAATATTGTGTTAAGTTTATAAGTACCTTATAACCTTAATATAATTAATTTACACAATTTAGAAGGTATTTTATTTTAAAATTACGTTGTTTTAAATATTTTATAATCTTTTTTGACCAAACACTTTACAAGTGTTTATGCTTATAATCATAATACATTGGGAATCCAAACACACCCTTAATACTTATCATGCCGAGTTTACAAAAATGGGTGGTTAAGTAGAGAAATCATTAATTATGCGTCTTAAAACAATGTTTTAAATTATGAAATTTACATTTTTTTAATTAATTAATTAAATTTATTTATACATGAAATAGATTTTAAAAGTAAATTAATCGCTCAATCGCTTATCTACTATGAAAAGTGCAACGAGTTATTTCAATTCAACTCCATCGGCTTCCACCAAAAGAAAAAAAAAATTCAACTCCGTGGATTTGTACTTTGAATTTTACAATAGTACGTACGTGGCAAACACACAGGTGCCTACGTAAGTGCCCATATTTAACAAATCTCGTGGGTGAAAAATTAAAAAAAAAAACATTTGTGGCTAGAAATTATCGATTGAAATTGTAAACATATAACTTTTTGGGTTCCAAATCGATCCTACGTATATAGGCTTACGAACTACTTAAAAAAATAAAATGAATGCTTGTGGCCCAAATTAATGCTTGCTTAATTAGAGACCACTATAAAACTCAGTGATTAGTACTTGCTTAGTTAGTTAGCAAAGTAAAAAACCATGTCTCCCAGCTTCATTATTTATTATTTTACGTTGACATGCACTCTTGATCAGTGGCGGCTGCGGGAATCACTAGAGGGGGCGGAATTGTTTATTGGGGAAAAAAAATTTCTTCGGTATATATAATAAAGAATTTTTTTTTAATATATTGAAAGAAAACTATAAATTGTGGTATAAATATGATATTTTATAACAAAAATTCATGCAATAATTTAATAATTTATATGTGTAGCATGATTAAGATTTTTTTTAAATATTGAAAGAAAATTAAATATTTTATAAAGAATTTTTCATTGGTAAATGAAATTTTTTTTTTTATAAGATTGAAAACTATGACAAAAAACCTCATAAATTGTGGTTTAACTAAAAAAAATTCATAGGAATAAAAATTAGAAGAATTTTTTAAAATATATGGGTAACATAATGAAGATAATAAAAGAAAAATATAAAATTTGATTTAAATATGACATTTATATTAGGGAAAATTTAGTTGGAATAACAGGAATAAAAATTATAAGAATTTAAAATATATGGGTAACATAATGAAGATAGTAAAATAAAAATATAAAATTTGATTTAAATATGTCATTGTGAGAGATATTTGTATGAACTTGGTGATTCGGAACCTGTTGAAGAAGTTGAAGAAATCATAGGATCATGCAAGTTATAGAAGAGTTGAAGTGAAGAAGTTCGGAAGCAGCTGGGAGCTGGTGAGCTTGGCGCGGCCGCGCTGCTACTGACGCGCCCGCGCTGCTAGGAGGGAGTACCTGCGTCGTTACATCAGAGAGAAGTAGCAAGACAATTCACTGGCGCGCCCGCGCTGCTACTGGCGCGCCCGCGTCAGTCCCTGAAGACGGATTCTTATCCGATTTTTCCCTATCTTATTAGTTTTAATATTATATTTTTACGGGATGTTAAACCCTTTTAATTAGTTTATATTATTGCCGAGAAGGCAGCAGGAGTATTAGGTTATTTTCCAGAGACGTAATTTTTCTTTTCTTTCATCTCACAAACCCTATGGAGAACTAACTCTCCTTTGTTGCACTTGGTTCTTTGAAGCCTTCGATTGATTTGGTTGTGAGTATTCTATTCTTGTTCGTCCTTTGTTAATTGTTTCGATCTCCTGAGCTTATTGCTTGATTGCTTATTATTGGTTAATCTGGATTGATCACCTAGGTTTATCGATACTAGTCATATTGCTAGGGTTTCCAATTCCAGGTTTGGGGTTGTAGATTCATTGTAGCAAACACAATCATCATACGCAGGTTGCTTGTGGTAGATTGTGAAGGAGATTCGATTACAGGCTATTTTAACGGGTTGTTAGAATCGCTTGTATCTCATTATAATTCATGTTTGAATGCTATCGCTTTATTATTCGGTGAAGGTTTTCCCTTGTAATTTGGTGATAAGTGCTTTTAGGATTGGTAGGACTAAAAGCTATTACACGATCTGAATTGAGAACAATTACTGGACATTAGAACTTGAGACGCATAGAATGCGATGATGAACCATCTCAATTGTTGTGCAGATAATTACCCGGTGTGATACTTTTCCATCATATATTCGCAACCTCTTATTGCAACTTGCTCGGTCACTATCGCTTACACACAAAACTCCCCCTTGAATTGGTTACTTTTGGGTAATAATACTTGCTCTTACAATTGATTCTGTTTCCCTGTGGGTTCGACCCTAACTTACCTACTATACTTGTTATAGTTTGCATCTTAGGAATTTACTTTGATTTGGCATAACGACTTTAGGCTTGTCAAATTTGGCGCCGTTGCGGGGGAAACGGATTATCTTTGTTCTTGTTTGTTTTATTACCTGTTTGGGTGCGAACCTCTTGCATGGTTCGCACTCGTGCTACTGATCCCCATCTTGTTGATTTTGATTGGGAAATTGACAGGACATACCACCGCCGCCTTAGAGAACAACACCAACATCCCCAACAACCTGATCCAATGGCTGGAAATGTAAATCAGACGCTGCGACAGCTGACAGCAGCAAACATCACACAGCAGGCACCTGCTGTGACAATCCCTGCTCTGGGGGATGACAACCATTTTGAGCTAAAGTCTGGGCTGATTCATCAACTGCCCAAATTCCATGGATTGGCTGGAGAAGACCCCATCAAGCACATGGGGAAGTTTCATAATGTGTACATGAGCATGAAACCAGCCAATATAGATGAAGCACAGATAAAGATGAGAGCTTTTGGGTTCACGCTGGTCGATGCTGCGAATGACTGGTACTACAGTCTTCCTACAGGGAGCATCGATACTTGGCCTAAGCTCCACAAGGCCTTCCTGGAGAAATTCTTCCCTACTAAGAAGGAGAACGCCTTGAAGAAGGCAATCAGCAATATAGAGCAGGAAGATGATGAAACCCTCTATGATTACAAAGAAAGGTTCAAGAAGCTTTGCGCTAATTGCCCTTTCCATGGCTACAGCACGAAGGACCTAGTCCTATACATCTATGGGGGATTGCTGGAATCTGATAGAAGGATGGTTGATGCCGCATGCGGAGGAAATATTCTGAATGCCACGCCAGAGGGAGCCATGGAGAAGATTCAGGAAATGGCTGAGGGGACTAGAAATTTCGGGAAATCCACCAGAAAGAAAGGAGTCAATTCGGTAGACTCTAACCAATCCAAAGATATTGCTGAATTAAAGGATATGGTTAGGAGGCTCACTCTGCAAGGGACTCCTCAACAACTCAAGGCTTGTGGAATCTGCAATGATAACTTCCACCCAACTGATGCGTGTCCTACACTCCAGGAAGACACCACTGAAGTAAGTGCTATAGGTGGAAATGGACCTCAGAGACCCAGACATGACCCCTACTCAAACACCTACAACCCAGGGTGGCGGGATCACCCAAATTTCAGATGGAGGGATCCACCAAACCAACCACATCAGCAACAGCCACCTCCCTACAATCAGAGGCAGCAGGGTAACGCTCCCTCTACTGAGTCCATGCTCAATACCCTGACACAGCACTTTACTGCGCATGTTCAGACAACTGAATCGAGCATTAAAGATATACAGAAACAAATGGGGCAAATGGCCGAAGCAATCACGAGAATAGAGGCAAAGACGTCAGGGGGTCTACCATCTCAAACGGTGGTCAATCCGAAGGAAAACGTCAGTGCTATAACTCTTCGGAATGGAAAAGAGCTGAAAAGTCAGGAAGATGAGGAGGAAAGCACGCAGGTCTCCGACGTGGCCACGCCCAACACTGGCGCGCCCGCGCTGGACACTGGCGCGCCCGCGCTGGATGCTGGCGCGCCCACTTCGAGTCCGATCTCGCCTGAATCCGAGCCCTATGTCGATACATAGGTCCGACCGGATTTTCCCCCTCTCGGGTCGGAGAAACCAAAACCTCCGTTCCCTGAGGCACTCAAAGAGAGGAGGATAATCGATGATTCAGAGCTTTTCGAGACATTTAGCAAGTGTCAGGTGAACATTCTTCTGCTGAAAATGATAAAAACTGTGCCCAAGTACGCCAAGTTCTTGAAGGAGCTTTGCACGGTGAAGAGAAATCAGAAGCTGAAAGGTAAAAAGAAAGTGAAAGTAAGTGAGCAAGTCTCCGCTATGTTTCAGAGGAGAATGCCGAAAAAGTGCACTGATCCAGGTATGGTTACTATCCCTTGTGTCATTGGAGATGTAAAATTTGATAGAGCTATGCTTGATTTGGGTGCTTCCATAAATGTGCTTCCCTACTCACTTTACAAATCGCTAGATTTAGGACCTTTGCATGAAACTGGAGTAATTGTGCAACTAGCTGACAGGTCTAATAAATACCCTAAATGAGTAGTAGAAGACGTTTTGGTCATGGTCGATAAACTGATTTTTCCTGCAGATTTCTTTGTCCTGGATATGGAACATGATAAGCATGATGCACCTATTTTATTAGGTAGACCTTTCATTAAAACAGCTAGGACAAAAATTGATTGTGTCTCTGAGACACTAACAATGGAATTTGATGGAGAAAAGGTTGAATTCGATTTATACAAGGCTATGAAACATCCTGTTGATGACCATTCTCTGTGCTCTATTGACGTGATTGAACCATTAGCTCAAGATCTATTTGATATTTCTAGGGAAGATGAGTTGCAGTCAATTATTGAGAATGCTATTGACAAGTCCTATACAGATTTTTCAATTACATCTAACATGCAGGAATTAGTAGCCTAGATGGATGTAGAAGGTAAGTCCCCTACTCTTTTGGGCATTGGCCCCAATCTACTGACTCCAAGCGAAATGCTTGTTCCATCTGTTGTGCAGGCACCTGAAATTGAACTCAAACAACTCCCTAGTCATCTCAAGTATGCTTTCCTAGGAGTTGATGACACTTTACCAGTTATTGTGTCAAGTAAGCTTTCAGCAGAGCAGGAAGAAAAGTTAGTAGAGGTTCTGAAGGAGTACAAAACTGCGCTAGGGTGGACCATCGCTGACATCAAGGGAATTAGTCCATCTACATGCATGCATAGGATTCTGCTGGAGGATGGAGCTAAGCCATCACGCCAACCACAGAGAAGGCTCAATCCTCCCATGATGGATGTGGTGAAGAAGGAAGTGCTGAAATTGCTATCAGCAAACATGATTTTCCCAATTTCTGACAGTCAATGGGTAAGTCCTACACAAGTTGTCCCTAAGAAAGGAGGGATTACAGTCGTGGAGAATCAACAAGGTGAGTTGGTCCCTACCCGAACACAAACAGGTTGGAGGGTATGCATAGACTATCGCAAGCTGAATACAGTAACCAGGAAGGATCACTTCCCCCTCCCCTTTATTGATCAGATGCTAGAACGCCTTGCTGGGCGCCCCTATTATTGCTTTTTGGATGGATATTCTGGATATTTTCAGGTGGCCATAGCGCCAGAGGACCAGGAGAAGACTACATTTACATGTCCTTTCGGTACTTTTGCATATCGCAGAATGCCATTTGGACTATGTAACGCACCCGGGACATTTCAACGATGTATGGTTAGTATCATCTCTGAGTACATTGAAAATTTCATTGAAGTATTCATGGATGATTTCACAGTACATGGGGATAGCTTTGATACTTGTTTGAGCCATTTGGCACTAGTGTTAAAAAGATGTGTTAAAACTAATCTGGTTTTGAACTCTGAAAAGTGTCATTTTATGGTAGAACAGGGAATTATTTTAGGTCACATAATCTCTGCAAAAGGTATTGAGGTCGATAAGGCCAAGATTGATGTAATTCAATCTTTGCCTTATCCTACTAATGTGCGCGAAGTTCGTTCTTTCCTAGGCCATGCAGGTTTTTATCGCAGGTTTATCAAGGACTTTTCGAAGGTATCCTCACCCTTGTGCGAGCTTCTGAAGAAAGATGTGACCTTTGTACTCACACAAGAGTGCAAAGAGGCGTTCGACTCGCTGAAAGGACGCCTCACTAGTGCACCAATCATTCAGGCACCAGACTGGTCTCGCCCATTTGAGATCATGTGTGATGCGAGCGACTATGCAGTGGGAGCAGTACTAGGCCAAAAAGAGGAAACAGCCTCTCATGTGATCCATTATGCTTCCATGACTCTGAATGGAGCGCAGCGCAACTACTCCACCACTGAGAAAGAAATGCTAGCCGTGGTGTTTGCACTAGAGAAGTTTCGACAGTATCTGCTTGGGGTCAAAGTGATTATCTACACAGATCACGCAGCCCTCCGCTACTTGATGACAAAGAAGGAGACAAAGCCAAGATTAATTCGATGGGGCATGTTGCTCAGCGAATTTGATGTGGAGATTAAGGACAAGAAAGGAGCGGAGAATTTGGTGGCTGACCACTTAAGCAGATTGGTGAATGAGGAGGACAAGCCGGAGTCACAGAAACCCATCTTAGGCACGTTTCCGGACGACACATTATGCAGAATCGAGCACAAAAGCACGCTAGAGTCTGGCGTGCCCACGTCAACAGCTGACGCGCCCGCGCCGAAGTCTGACGCGCCCGCGCTGAGTACTGGCGCGCCCGTGCTATTAATTCTCAGCCCATCTCAGTCCGTTCTTGGACTTCATTCCGTAAACCCTTGGTACCGGGACATTGTAAACTACTTAGTTTGTGGGGAATTTCCTCCGGATCATACCAAGGCTCAAACGGAGAAGATTCGAAGAGAAGCAAACCACTATGTTTGGGATGACCCATACCTTTGGAAACATTGTGCTGATCAGGTAATTCGTCGTTGTCTTCCAGATAATGAGGTACGATATGTTCTTGAATTTTGTCATTCTCAAGCATGTGGGGGACATTTTGGTGCCAATAAAACTGATAGAAAAGTGCTTGAATCTGGATTTTATTGGCCACATATTTTTAAAGATGCTTATTCTTTCTGCAAGGCATGTGATAGGTGTCAAAGAATGGGGAATATCTCTCAAAGGAATGAAATGCAACAATCACCGATGATTTTTTGCGAAATCTTTGATGTTTGGGGCATTGACTTTATGGGACCTTTTCCTAGTTCTTGTGGGAACTTGTATATTTTACTTGCGGTGGACTACGTTTCCAAGTGGGTGAAAGCGAAGGCCACCAGAACTGATGACTCTAAAGTTGTGGCAGGGTTCTTGAAAAGCAATATTTTTGCCAGGCATGGAATTCCTAGAGCGCTGATTAGTGACAGGGGTACCCATTTCTGGAACAAAACTGTGACTGCCGTGCTGAAGAAATATCATGTCACACATAGAGTTTCCACCGTATACCATCCACAGACGAATGGCCAATCAGAGGTGTCCAATAGAGAGATCAAAGCCATTCTCGAGAAGACTGTAAATCCTAAAAGGAAGGATTGGAGTTTGAGACTTGATGATGCATTGTGGGCTTATCGCACTGCTTACAAAACTCCAATTGGGATGTCTCCTTTCAGACTTGTCTATGGTAAGGCATGTCATCTTCCTATTGAGCTGGAGCACAAGGCTTGGTGGGCAGTGAAACAATGCAATATGCAGAGTGACGGGGTTGGAGAACACAGGAAGCTACAGTTAGGCGAGCTCGAGGAGTGACGGTTGGACGCCTATGATAATGCGGCAATCTACAAGGCGAAGACCAAGGCATGGCATGACAAGCACATCCATAGGAAGGACTTTAAAGCCGGTGACAAAGTCCTACTTTTTCAGTCTCGTCTGAAACTCTTCGCTGGGAAGCTCAGGTCAAAGTGGGGGGGACCATACATTGTTGCTGAAGTTTTCCCACATGGCGCTGTAGAGTTATATGACCCAAATAGCCACAAGAAGTTCAAGGTAAATGGTCAAAGGCTTAAGACATACTATGAAGGGTTCCCGAAGGAGGCTATGAATGAGTTAGTTTTGGAGGAGCCAAATGCAGAGTTAGAATAATCAAAAAAGGCTTAGTCGAGCCAGCGACTTGAAACAAAGGCGCTGCTTGGGAGGCAACCCAAGGTATTGCATTCTTTCCCTTAACTCGATTTTATTCTAACTTGTAGGTAATAAAGACGGAGTTTCTGGTGACGAATTGCACCCGCATTTCGGACCCACTGCTTCCGCAGTGTTAATTTTCTGTCAAAAAAAAAAGAAAAAAAGAAGAAGAAAGCAATCAAAATCCTAGGATGAGTTGAAAACCCGAAAGGGCGACTCAGGCAAAAAGTAGGTAGTCTGGCGAGCCTTAGGCTTTGGCAATATGAGACTTGAGGGAAGTGAGAATGTTTATGTGAGTACCATCTTTGGAAAAAAAATGAGTGGCTTGGTGAAAACCCGAAAGGGCGCCTTGGCAAGATGAGCGTTTACTTTGAGTGTTTAGGATTGATCTCTTGGCGAAGGCGACATAAGAAGTGGAGTGATAAGGAGGTTTTCGGGTAGGCCACTGGGAGCTATAAGGTGTAGATGGTTGAGATATGATTGTAAGTCTCATTTCCTATTTTGATTGTCTTTTGTGCTGATTGTTGAGATGGTGGAAACTACTAGTACTTATTGTTCATTTTCCTTGTACTGTCTGTGAACCTTTGAGCTTTATGGTGAGAGTAGGCTTAGCTTCTATGCTTACTCGGGACGAGTAAAGGTTTAAGTATGGGGGAATTTGATATGCGATATATTCTATAGCGCATTTAGTAGTTTTTGTCATCATTTACATGTCATTGTGAGAGATATTTATATGAACTTGGTGATTCGGAACCTGTTGAAGAAGTTGAAGAAATCATAGGATCATGCAAGTTATAGAAGAGTTGAAGTGAAGAAGTTCGGAAGCAGTTGGGAGCTGGTGAGCTTGGCGCGGCCGCGCTGCTACTGACGCGCCCGCGCTGCTAGGAGGGAGTACCTGCGTCGTTACATCAGAGAGAAGTAGCAAGACAATTCACTGGCGCGCCCGCGTCAGTCCCTGAAGACGGATTCTTATCCGATTTTTCCCTATCTTATTAGTTTTAATATTATATTTTTTACGGGATGTTAAACCCTTTTAATTAGTTTATATTATTGCCGAGAAGGCAGCAGGAGTATTAGGTTATTTTCCAGAGACGTAATTTTTCTTTTCTTTCATCTCACAAACCCTATGGAGAACTAACTCTCCTTTGTTGCACTTGGTTCTTTGAAGCCTTCGATTGATTTGGTTGTGAGTATTCTATTCTTGTTCGTCCTTTGTTAATTGTTTCGATCTCCTGAGCTTATTGCTTGATTGCTTATTATTGGTTAATCTGGATTGATCACCTAGGTTTATCGATACTAGTCATATTGCTAGGGTTTCCAATTCCAGGTTTGGGGTTGTAGATTCATTGTAGCAAACACAATCATCATACGCAGGTTGCTTGTGGTAGATTGTGAAGGAGATTCGATTACAGGCTATTTTAACGGGTTGTTAGAATCGCTTGTATCTCATTATAATTCATGTTTGAATGCTATCGCTTTATTATTCGGTGAAGGTTTTCCCTTGTAATTTGGTGATAAGTGCTTTTAGGACTGGTAGGACTAAAAGCTATTACACGATCTGAATTGAGAACAATTACTGGACATTAGAACTTGAGACGCATAGAATGCGATGATGAACCATCTCAATTGTTGTGCAGATAATTACCCGGTGTGATACTTTTCCATCATATATTCGCAACCTCTTATTGCAACTTGCTCGGTCACTATCGCTTACACACAAAACTCCCCCTTGAATTGGTTACTTTTGGGTAATAATACTTGCTCTTACAATTGATTCTGTTTCCCTGTGGGTTCGACCCTAACTTACCTACTACACTTGTTATAGTTTGCATCTTAGAAATTTACTTTGATTTGGCATAACGACTTTAGGCCTGTCAGTCGGCAATCGAGATTCAGGTATATCTGATCTCGAATTATTTCCTAATAAAAAAAAATGTTTGTTTAAGTTATACATTGTACTTCATCATATCCGATTAACTTCAAATGTCGTTTTAATTTGTTAACTTTAATCAAATTCCTTAAAAAAAGAAAAACAAAAAGTGCAAGTCCTTGCTCCTTACCTTGGCTAAGCTTAGCTTGGAGACTTGACTTGCAGGGTTCTCATATGTTTAAACTTCTACAGAAAGCTAAACTGCTAAAAAAAACTTGTCCAAATCATGGATAACGCGCTTCTGCAAATACAGTCGAAATTAACCATAAATTTCAATGAACGAGATATGCGATTGATGAAACAATTACTCAATAAAAGAGAGCGTATGTTGGATTTCCACCAACGTTACTGGGGCCAACGGGCTAAAGTGAAACTCATCAGATTGAATGACTCAAATTCCGGCTATTTTCACAAGATTGCCTCAGCAAAGAGAGGAAAGAAAATGATTAAAAGGTTAACCCTAGATAATGGGGAAGTTAAGGATGACTACAAAATAATCTTACAAGAATTTGAGAAAAAGTTCAAAAAAAAGGTTTCATACCTCTATCGATCCAAATCTAGATTGTCAAACGGATCTAACAGTTACTTCACACGACGTCTCACATTAAGATAATCTTATGCTGACTGCACAAGTATCCAACAAGGAAATTAAGGATGCATCTTTCTCTATGGCGCGTGATAAGGCCCCATGACCTGATGGCTTTCCACCAGGTTTCTATCAAAAGTACTGGTCCGTGGTCGTCTCGTCTGTTATTAAGGCAGTCAAGGCCTTTTTCAATAGCGGCCAACTACTTAGACAGGTGAACCATACTTTCATCACTCTACTGCCGAAATGTGATGACCCATCCACAATAAATCATTATAGACCACTCAGCCTTTGTTCTACCATTTACAAAATTATAGCCAAAATTATTACGACCAGGTTAGCTTCTATATTTGACAAGTTAATCCATCCGCTCCAGGGGGCTTTTACCAAAGGAAGATCGATCCATGACAATATACTTATTGCTCATGAAGTTCTTCACTCGTTTAAATCCAAGAAGGGCAAATCAGGTATGGTTGCGCTTAAACTGGATATGGAAAAAGCTTACGATAGGATCGAATGGTCGTTCATGTTCCAGGTTAGGGAAAAATTTGGTTTCGACTATAAGTTCATTGGTTGGATAAAAGAATGTGTTTCAACTGTTTCCTACTCGGTACTGGTCAACAATAAACCCACCACACTATTTCATCCAACAAGGGGACTACAGCATGGGGACCCGTTGTCTCCTTTCCTTTTTATTCTTGCTTCTGAAGTACTAGCACATACACTACAGACCGAATCTGATCATAAGAAAGAAGTGGGTATGGTCCTAGGGAGACCTGGAATTAGGATCCCCTTTCTTGCTTTTGCTGACGACATCATCATTTTCTATAAAGCTGCTCCAGGAGCATGCCGGAGAATTTCTAACATTATTGACCGATTCTGTAGGCTTTCTGGTCAGAAGGTTAATTTTCACAAATCTACTTTCCAAGTATCATCGAATACTACGGCGTCTGCTGTTCACTCCATTACTGCTACCTTAGGTATATCACAAGTGAATAATTTTGATAAATATTTGGGCTACCCCATTTTCAATGTTATATTCATGAGATACGTTCAATGACATAGTGCTTAAAACCAAACAACAACTCACGAAGTGGAAAGCTTCTAGTATATCGGCTGAGGGGCATAAAGTGCTAATCAAATCTAATCTTAGTGCCCAACCAATTTTTCTTATGCAGGCTTTTTTGTTACCAACTAGTATCTTACATGAGTTGGATAAGGTCTACAGACAATTCTTTTGGAACAAGGAACCTCCAACTGTACCCCTTATCGGGTGGGATAAGATTTGTACTGATACAACTAAAGGTGGTCTAGGTATTCACAAGGCTGAGAACATGAATATTGCTCTTCAAATGAAGCTCCTATGGAAGATTATTGCATAACCACTAAATATCTGGGTTTAATCATTAACACCGAATACCTGAAGGGCTGTCCGGTTTTGTCTTACAAAAAACAAAAAAACACCTCGTGACAATGGACACGTCTTATGTCTATCAGACATTTATTTCGACCTGGCTTACAGTGGAATATCGGCAATGGAGAGTCGGTGAATTTTTGGAATGATAATTGGGTCTTCGACTACCCTCTTCTGACTAAGGCTCTTGTCCCCCCGTAGGGTAATAGCACTGCCCTTAAGGTTAGTCACTTTATTACTCCTGATGCCCGTTGGAATGTGTCACTCCTAAACTCGACTCTCAAAAATGTTCTGACCAGCTGATATTAACCATATCCCTACAATTGTTCTACCAAAAAATATAATACCTGACCGCCTTTATTGGGGACCCAACAAGAATGGCTGGTTCTCTACTAACTTCGCGACATCTTTCCTTAACAAGAACAACAGTCTTCAAAGTTTCAACTATAATTGGATTTGGGAACTGGATGTCTCTCATAAAATTCGGCACTTCCTCTGGAAGATAGCGAGAGATGGGGTACCAACCAAAGAAAGGCTTCTTCGGTCCCATGTCTCGATACTTTCGGGTTGTGTTTTCTGTGGAAACAGTAACGAAACTATTCACTACCTATTTTTGAATTGTGATATCGCTAACAAGCTCCGGCATGATCTTAATATTAATCTACCAATGCACCTTATAAACAATCTTGCAGATTAACCCTTTCTGCCCCTAAATGACTTTAGGTTGGCTATCGGGAAGTTGAAAATGACTGATCTAGTCACTAGTTGGTGGTCTATTTGGTTTTTCAGGAATCAATTATCCTTCAACCACGTTAACTCGGTGTCTGTTACGGAGCTAAAAATCTTCTACGAAACTTCAAAACAGTCATGGGTGGAGGCTAGGTGATTGGATTCTTCCGAATCTTCTTCGTCCTCTCATTCTGCTAGTCTTACTAAGTCTTCACGTAATCTAGTGTCTCGACCGAATAAAAACAAAATCAAATCCGGGATTTGAGAAAAACCTCTCACTGATTGCGTCAAACTCAATTTTGATGGATCTGTTCGTTCGGATGGTCGAGCAGCCTATGGTTTTGCTATATGTGACTCTTTGGGGTCCCTGATTTCTTCGGGCAACGGTTTGTATCCTTACAAGTCTCTTGTCTACATAGAGACCTTGGCCCTTAAAATGGGTATTTTGAAGGCCAAAGAGCTTCAGATTAGGAATTTATTGATTGAAGGGGACAACCTCGTGGTTGTAAAGGCTCTCCTGGGTGACTGGAAGTGTCCCTGGAACACCGAGCTTTTACAATCAGATATTCTGTTAGATCTTTCCTCCTTTTCTAATGTTGTTATTCGTCATATTTTCAGGAAATCTAATGTTGTTCCGGACCGTATTGCTCGTCTTGCCTACAGTAACCCTACCGACGGATGCTTGGAAGAGGATCCAGAACTGCTTGTTCTCATCCACAAGAATGCGCTAGGAAGGAATTCGTCTACGGGTGGCCCCTCATAATTTTTATACTGCGTCAAAAAAAAAAAAAAAAAAAAAAAAAAACCAGACATGAATTTCAGTTTCAGAACATAAATTCCAATCTTATACACTTGATGAATCCAATAATGTTTCCCGTGGCATATTCTTGACCATGAAAATTTTATTTAATTTCTAGTTTTTTTGGTCAAATATTTAATTTCTAGTTATCAAGAGGCAAAATTGATTAATCTATATTAAGATTAAAAATCTACGTAAATTATAATCTAAATAAAATTCTTGATGAAAGTTTATAAATAAATTAGATTTCTAACTTTTATGAATATTGTAAATAGATTAGATTAAATGAGTAAAATCTTTATTATTATTATTATTATTATTATTATTATTATTATTATTATTATTATTATTATTATTATCATAGCATATTATAAGGTTGGGTGATCCCAACCCGTAGAATAATGGAATTGATTGAAAGTCCTCCTTGAGGGTTTCATTCATTAGACAATGATATATATAGGTTACAATGTATTGGGTCTTTGGGCCCACTATACAATATGAGACCTATGTAATCTATCAAACCCCCGCGGTCGAAAGTGAAGGGTCTCGTACTGTGAGACTGGACCGAAAATCGAGGAACACAACTACCGAGGTAAACCCTTGGTGAAGATATCAGCGTACTGATAGGAGGACGGGACATGAAGAACACGAACATGTCCAAGAGCAACCTTGTCTCGAACGAAGTGTAGATCGAGCTCAATGTGCTTTGTTCGCTGATGCTGGACTGGGTTACTGGCTAGATAGACGGCAGAGACGTTGTCGGTGTAGGCAGGGTGGCCTTATGAAGAGGGCAGCGGAGCTCAAGAAGGAGATTGCGCAGCCGAGAGCACTCGGTGCTAGAGCGAGACAACACAGACTGTCGCTTCGCGGACCACGACACAAGGGTGTCGTTGAGGAAGACACAGTAGCCACACGTGGAGCGACGTGTGTCAGGACAACCACCCCAATCTGCATCAGTGTAAGCGATGAGGTCTTGTCGAGAGGAAGGGGTGATTGTGGTGCCCAGCTTGAGGGTACCGCTGATGTACCGGATGATCCACTTCAAGGCCTAAAAGTGCGGTTCCCTAGGCGCATGCATGAACAGGCAGATCTGCTGAACGGCGTAACTGATGTCTGGCCTAGTGAATGTAAGATAATGCAATGCACTGCTGAGGCTCCGGTACAACGTCGGATCATCAAACAGAGGACCAGAGTGAGGACTGAGCTTGTTGGAAGTATCCATATGGGTGACAACTGGCTTGCAGTTACTCATCTTGGCCCGAACAACAATCTCGGCAGCATACTTACTCTGAGAGAGAAACAGCCCAGATGCATGACGCTGCACGTCGACCCCCAAGAAGTAAGACAACGGACCCAGATCTAACATGGAAAACTCGACACTCAACTGGAAAATAATAGACGTCTGAAGAGCATCAGAAGAGGCAGTGAGGATGATGTCGTCGGCATATAGTAACAGAAAGGCCATGTCTGTGCCTCTGCGATAGATCAACAAAGACGTATCCGAGCGGCTGCCAACGAAGCCCAAACGAAGCAGATGAAAAGAAAAGAGCTGAAACCAAGCCCGCGGAGCCTGTTTCAGACCATACAGAGAGCGCTTCAGGAGACAGACGTGCTTGGGACGATTAGGATGAGCGAACCCCGACGGTTGAAACATATAAATTGTCTTATTTAGATGGCCATGCAGAAAGGTGTTCTTGACATCCAGCTGATGGACAGCCCACTGTCGCGATAATGCTAAACTCAACACCACACGGATAGTGGCAGGCTTGATCACTGGGTTGAATGTCTCATCACAATCAATACTTGCCTGCCGGGATCGACCGTTAACCACAAGACGAGCTTTGTAGCGTTCCAACGACCCATCAGAGCGGAACTTGTGGCGGAAGAGCCACATGCAGCGGATGACGTTCGCCTCAGGAGGGCGAGGAACTAGAACTCGTGCATCATTCCTTGTAAGGGCCCTGTATTCGTTGAGTATAGCCGTCTGCCAATTCGGTTTGAGGAGGGTTGTTTTGTGAGAGGTTGGGATGGGGGAAAGGGAGGTCGAGTTTGAGGCAAGTGAGAGTTGGGATGTGGTAGGGGCGATATGAGGGGTTGCGGCGGGCGCGGCAAACGGCGGCGGCCGCGACAAGAGGGTCGCAGCATCTGGTGTGACGGAGGAGGAGGTCCGGAGTATGCAATTGGGGGCGGGGCGGGGTGATGGGTGGCGTTCATAGAGACGATTTGACGAGGTCTGAAGACACCGGAGATGCTACGAGTGTGTGGTCTGGTGGTAGGAGGAGGAGGTGGCAGTGGGGGCGGCGTAGGGGGGTAGGTAGGAGCACCGGTAGAGCTCTGGGGAAGGAGAAAGTGGGGGAAGGAAGACTCTGACTCAAACTGGGACATAGGAGGTGTCGAAGATGGGGGGAGGATGAGAAGAGAAGGGAAAGCGAAACTCATCAAAAGTGACATGACGTGACACAATAAGCTTATGGCTCCGAACATCGAGGCAAAGGTAACCACGATGATCAGACGGATAGCCTAGGAAGACACGTGGAGTGGAGCACGGGTAAAACTTGTGTGGGCGGTGGAGGACTGGTTTGGGAAGCACAAGCACCCGAAGGTACGAAGGTGATCATACCTAGGCAAGGTGCAATAGAGTGTCTGAGTTGGCGAGCGATGGTGTAGGGTAGTACATGGGAGAATGTTGAGGAGATAACATGTGGTTGATAAGGTGTGAGACCAATAGGTAAGGGGAATAGATGCGTGAAAGATGAGAGAGCGCATCATGTTGGTTATGGTTCTAATGATTCATTCGGCCTTGCCATTCTGTTGGGAAGTATAGGGGCAAGACAACCGATAGGAGATCCCATTTGTGGCGAAGAAAGAGTGAAAGTCTTTTTTGTCAAATTCACGGTCATTGTCACATTGGAAGCATTTGATGGATGTTTGAAACAGTGTTTTGATGTAAGCATGAAACTTGACAAAGATAGGAAACACTTGGGACTTGAAATGCAACGGGAAGACCCATAAGAAATTAGTGTAATCATCCAGAAACAAGAGGTAGTACTTGTGACCCTCCTTGCTGGGCACATGAAAGGTCCAAATGTCACTATGAATGATATCAAAAGGAGCAAGGGTGGAGTTCAAAGACAGTTGGAACGACAGTCTTGCATGTTTGCCTAGCTGAAAGGAAGAGCATAAACAACAGCGCATGTCTTTATGACAGGTGACAAGACTCTGAGAACGGAGGACATCTAGAACGGCAGGGCTGGGATGGCCCAGGCGTGCATGCCACAAGTTGGACGACGATACCGAGAGGGCAACCGGGCACGACTGACTGGACGCAGGAGGTGGTGTGACAGGGTAGAGCTCCCCGGTGCTATTACATCTCATGCGAGTAACCCTCGTAGTAAAATCGTTCACAGAGAAACGAAAGGGATCAAACACAAGAGAAACGTTATTTTCAGTAGCGAACCGACAGACAGAGATAAGGTTTTTTGGCAATCTTTGGGGCAATGAGGACATTGTTAAGGTGTAGTGGGTAGGTTGGGATCTGTAATTTGGCGTGGCCAATCCCCAAAGTAGCAAGACGACCACCATTGCCGACGGTAATAGAGTGTGCAGGACCTTTAAAGGAAATAGAAGAGAGGTTGCCTGAGGAGTTCGTCATGTGGGAGGTGGCACTAGTCTCCATGTACCAAGAAGAGTCGGGAGATGTCGGTTGCATAGAGGAGAAGGTGTGATGCCCATCAGGCGGAACATAGCCTTGATCAGACGATGTCAGATAGGCCTGAGGACCGACATGTCGAGGGGCAGGAAGACCGGATTGCATCCAATGAGGGTTGAAGCCAGACAACGGGGACCATCGAGGGCCACCAGTCCACATAGGCTGCGGGCGTGGCCGAGAGATGCGGCTGCTGCAGGTGCTGCGGCCGCCGCTTATGCTCGGCACGAAGCCTTCTCGACGGAGAGAACTCGGGATCGAAGAGGGCAGGGGGTGAGTAGGCGGCCATGGTGCCGAGAGAAGAGAGAGAAAGGCGAGAGAGATGGTCGATGAGGCAGGCCGGTCGGCGGCAGGGAGGGGTGGGCGGGATGATCAAATTAGGGTTACGTGAGGAAGAAAATGTCCTGATACCATGTAGAATAATGGAATTGATGGAAAGTCAAGGAGTGTTTCATTCATTAGACAATGATAAATATATAGGTTACAAGGTATTAGGCCTTTGGACCCACTATACAATATGAGGTCTATGTAATCTATCACAACCTAACACAAAAGTTTAAACAATTGTGTATAGTTTCAACCTTAGTTGTAAATCATCATTTTTAGTTTTATATAATCAACGTGGGAGGGACATTTCATATATATACCAAACCTCTCAACAAATCCTTTGTACTTCGACTTCACACAAACTCTATTACCATTCCCTCTTTGATGTAGAATCAAACGTTTTCACCCAAACTTCTGATAACCGAAATGAAAGAGATGGATGGAAACAAACATGGAAGAGAGGGAAAGTCGTTGTAGGTCGGTGTCCTTTAACCCTTCTTAGTACTAAAAACGTGAGCCTTGTGTACTATCCACACACGTATGCTAACATGTACCTTGATGAGTATAAGATATGATCTAACTTGTATGTTTTGACTATAACAAACTCGCTCTTTACATTCGATATGTTGTTATAGGTTAACTAAGTCAGATTTAAGCACATTTTTTTTAAAAAAAAACGGTATATGTTACAAAAGATTAGATCAAGTGAGATTTAGGTTAATGACAAAGTAATAAGATCGATCAAGTGAGATTCAGGTTAATGAATGAGTTAGAATCAATGGAGCCAACTTTTCAAGAGGAGATCTCGATGTCGATCCAGGGAGTTGAAGTTGCTACAATAATCTGCACTTACCTGGGCGGACTTTGTAGAGCTCGGGGGAGCCTTCGTGTTTGTGTCTTATGTTTTTATTAGGTTGTGGGTTAAGTTACCTTTTATATACTTAGGGGCTGGTTATTTATGTAATAAGATTTTCGGTAGTTAGAAGTTACAACTTACAAGGATAACTGTATTTCTGTCAAACTAGTTGGTTTGTGTGTTTTCATTTATAATTCACTTTTTCATACTGCCAACACACCTACCTATATAGGCAACTAAGATGTAACCTCTCAATATAGTAATTAGCATATATGTACTAAAGTATCATAGACCCCCCAGTCAGTGTTCTAAAAATCGCGCCTAGGCGTCGCCTGGGCGCCGCCTAGGCGCTAGGCGGGACGGGACCTAGAAATTTTTAAGCCTAGGCGGATCTATAGGCGGAAATTCGTCTAGGAACCGCCTAGTCCCGCCTAGGCGCCGCCTGGGCCCGACTGATCCCGCCTAGTCCAACGATTATTCAATTTGCGCTTCTAAGCATATGATTAGTTGACTTAGGGTTTTTTTATCCCCCATGTCGGGATGCATTTGCTTTTCAGTCGAACTTATAGTTTTGGATTTTAGGAGGTTTAGAGTTGTTAGTCAGACATGTACTTTTGCGTTTATTTACTTTAGTGTTAGTTAACTACTACAAATTTGGATTTATGAGTGATATTATGGATTATTATTACATTATATGAATTATTGACAAGTGTTATTCGTCAAAATATAAGGAAATAATCAAGTTTGTTCTAAGTCCGCCTAGGCGCCGCCTAAGCACCCACCTAACCGCCTAGGCGCTAGGCGGCCACCCACCGCCTAGCGGCCGCCTAGCGCCTTTTAGAACATTGCCCCCAGTAGGGGTGGCTCACTGGTGGGGAGGAAGGGGAATGTCGGAAGGTCTCGAGTTCGATCCCTACCTCCGCCTCTTTCGTTCGCCTTGCTTCTTTTCAGTTATTCGAGTCGGTCGGGTCACGTGCCCGGGATTTGCCACCAAAATTGGGTTCCTTATCATAAAAAATATATATATATATATATATATATATATATATATATATATATCACAGACCACTAAGGTGTATGACACTATATGCAACCAATCTCAAAGTTGGTGCTACTTTATGCAATTTACTAAAAATATTGTGTTAAAAAAAAATCGCTCATCTCCCAAAATTAGCAATATTTTCCGAAATTTGTCCCCCCTATGAATCAAGTTATCGCTGTTACAAAAGGGCATAGATGTTGGGTTGGTTTGGTGCATGCTCCTTATCAGTACAAATAAGATCATTATTCGCAATCAATGAATTGCGTTTGGGTAAATGACTTGCACAATATAGACCCAAAGTTGAGCATTTTTATCAGATTTTGTAACGGTAGCAAGGTAGACTTACCTTTGCACTTGTTGGGGTCGTTCGGAAATTAGCATCGAACAAATCCTGCAAGATAAATTGTACACCACTTGAAAATCATGATCGATATGTTGATAGTTGATACAGATGATTTTGAATTCATATGCAAAGAAGCGCGACGATGGTAAACTTTAAGAAGCTATATATGCCAATGGTATTGTTCTTGCAATTGATGATCTCATGGAGATAATCAAAATAACACATTATGAGACATATAAAGTATACAGATGCTTGTCTTTCTATCTACCCAACAAAAAACAGCAACAGAGGATTAAAGGTAATTAATTAGACAAATAATGCAATTTTTTAAGAAAAATGCAATTAATACAGTTTTTGAAGCATAAATCCCAGGGAAGATTCCGTCTTAATGATAATGCTTTGCTTATTTAGCCCACTAAAAGCCTCAAGCAAAACCTGATTTTGACACCACCAAAACAAATTTTTATTTAACTAATAGAAACCTAATAGATTTGCACATATTATATCCAAATTAATTAACAAATTGATATGCTTAAGCACCCTCCACTAGTAGTTCATTGCATTGCATTAGGTGTGTTGCAACATTGCTTATTGGCTGTGGGTTCCCCCAGAGTTTGGAACTTTCTTTTCATTTTATTTCAGGAAAATTACACTAAATAACCCAAACTTTGGGGAAAAACATCATTTATAAGATACATTGCAAATAATAGCCCAATTAGCACTTTCAACCAGTTTTTTGTTCATGGTTGATCTTTTCAAAACACCAGCATCATTCTACATGAGTTTTGATGAACAGGAAACAGCTTTAAAGTGATTCTTCGGCTACATTTTTGTAGCTAATCACAAGTATATGCTATTTTGCGTAATTATCCCCAAAGTTGGGTTATTTAGTGTAATTTGTCCCTTCTATACTTGGATAGCATGGTCCTCCTCCCCTCAGATACACCTCCCAAGGCTCCCAGGTACTATAAATATGTCATGTATGCATGGAGCACAAGGCAACAAAACTCGACCTCTACATTAATTAATGGCGATAAACTTCTCTGGATGTTGGAGCCGATCTAAGGCCTACATTGCCGCTATCTGGCTGCAGTTTGGCTATGCCGGAATGGCGATCATAGCCAAGTTTGCGTTGAACCAAGGGCTCAACAGCTACTCATTTGTGGTATATAGGCATGTGGTTGCAACTGTCGCCATAGCTCCATTTGCGTTGATCTTCGAGAGGTTATCTCAAGACCATATTCCCTTTTATCTTTCCCCTATTAACTATAGGTTTGTATCGTCTAACTTGGTTGTATTACGACAGGAAGGTGAGGCCGAAAATGACCCTTGGGATCTTTGCTAAGATTTTCCTTCTCGCCTTGTTGGAGTAAGCTTTTAAGCCTCACCGCGGCATTCCATAAACCGTTGTAAAACTGATGATATCCCCGCTTGTTAACTATATGATGCAGGCCGGTGATCGACCAGAATCTATACTATGTTGGCATGAAGTACACGACAGCTACCTTCGTAACAGCGCTGTGCAATATCCTTCCCGCCTTCACCTTCATCATGGCGTGGATATTCAGGTATTATCAGCTGAACTTATCAAAGTTGTCGTATGAAACTGGGGTCGTATCGAGCTATTGAGTAGGGATCACTTTTTTCACCAAAAAAAAAGTAGGGATCACATTACCTTAACCGTACATGTTGTTCTTTGTTTTTACCACAAACTGACATGGGAATATACTAAAACAGAAACATGAAATAAGGCCAACAGGCCAAGAACCAAGTCTAACATAGAATGCTTTCATATGGCTTGTCTCAAGGCTCGAGAAGGTGAATCTACAGACGTTCGTAAGCCAGGCAAAGGTGGGCGGGACGATGCTGACTCTTGCTGGAGCAATGCTTATGACGCTGGTGAAAGGCCCCATGCTAGGATTGCCCTGGACCAACGCAACCCACAGCAGTCATGCTTCCATAATCCCGACCCCAGATGACCAAATCAAGGGCGCGATAATGATAACTATCGGTTGCGTTTGTTGGGCTTGCTTTATCATCCTTCAAGTAAGAACTCTCTTAAGTATAATTTTGAGGTATGAAGGGTACATAACTTATACTAGACCTCTTATATATAATCAACATTTTGATCTAGGCACTCACCCTTCGATCCTACCCGGCAGAGCTTTCCTTGACGGCTTTGATATGCGCAGTAGGTACAGTACAAAACCTCGTACTGGCTCTAGTTATGGAGTGGGGTAACACATCGATATGGGTCATACACTTTGACAGCAAACTGCTAGCTATCGCCTACAGTGTAAGGCTAACCTCCCGATAAATTAGCTACAAGTCAGATTGAACCAAGATTGGGTGCTAAATTGTGTTCTTAAACTCTTTCTGCAGGGAATCATTCGTACCTGTATCACTTATTACATCCAGGCAGTGATACTAAGGCAAAGGGGGCCGGTTTTCATAAGTGCTTTTAATCCTCTAGGCATGGTTATAGTTGCCATTATGAGCTCCTTCATCCTGTCCGAGAAGCTCTTCCTAGGAAGGTAAAGCAACACACACAAATGCGTACAAGTTCTACTTCGTTTGTGCTAACAACAATCTCTTTCACATATCTGGCAGTGTAATCGGAGGGACGGTGATAGTTGTTGGTCTGTATCTAGTTCTATGGGGAAAGAACAGGGAACATCATAACAAGACAAGCATAGATAGCGAAGACATCCTACCCCTTGAGTCGTCACAAGCTACTGTGCAGAAACCAGAACTAACTTGGAATCCTGATGCTGCTAAAGCAATAAACAAAGATGAACCAGTTTGAAGTACAGAATTACCTTTCAATAATAGTACAGGATTTGCATGATAACTCGTTGTAACCTCTTTGATGTCCAAAGCATTTTTAATCACCTTAACTTCCTTTTTTTGCACCCACTTTTGTGTGTCAATAACTATCTCAACTAAGAATATTCCCAAGGGAATATCAGTAACCTTTTTCTATGAAATACATGCTCTTGCGTAATCGCCACCTAATATCAAGTCGGTCCACTAACCAAATCCACAAGTTGTAGTTGTCTAATAAAAAGAATACTATCAAGGATTGTTTCTGTTGAATAACCACATTCTAACTAATTGCATATATGTTCTCAACCTAGAACTAAAAGTTTGAACTGTGATTATCTCAGAATGAGTATCAACACGAACAAGATTGATTATTAAACATTTAAAAAAAGGTTTGCATATCAGCTACTGAAAACCATCCATATTCAAGGAGATGTCTCACCCTGCTTTGTACTGATCATGGATTAAACTACTGCCATGATGAAGCAGATGATCCACTTGTTGAAGCTTACATGACTTGGTTGTCGCTGCAACCATCTAGGTTTGCTTCTGGTTTAATGCAAGATAGAACATATATGTAAAACATTAAGATTAAGGATCTATGACAAGCCAAATATCACCTCTCCATTTTTCTGAAGTTTTTGCCATTACATACCGTCTTTTTCTGTCGGTTGCAGTACACATATATTAGCAATGTGGCATAAAAGGAGAGAAATCTAACAACAGTTCAAAAATTGACATGTTCCTCCTTTGAAGATCCCACCATAAGCTAACAAATTATATACCATCAAAGATTGCAGTCGACAGCAGTTCATCAACATCTTTATTAAAAAACTTCAACATCAATCAATTTGATCCTTTGAGAGGCAACAATGCAACAATGTCTAGGGATGTTAACTCAGAACAGCACATTTCGATCCAGAAGATTCTAGGAGTGTTCAGCAAAGCATCTCAATATTTTCTGAAATTGCCAAAGGATTTCGATAAAAGGAAAATCAATCATACAATTCATACCTTCAATCGTTCAATTTAAGCGCCCCTTGAGCTGAACTGCTTACCACCTCCAATTCCACGGCATTGAATTTCTGCTGACAGATTCACATGAGCAAATATTCAAGGCAATCAGCTTTAGATAGCACATTAACTCAAGTATGTAATGAAAGAAGAAATCCAACAGTAGATTGAATTCGCAACTTTATTTCATCAATTCAATCCATCCGATAAATATCAAAACAAGAACCCTAAATCCCTTTTCCACAATGATAATCGAGCGTACGTGTATCATGATAACATTCGCTGGACAGAAATCAGATGAACAGCAGTGCCGACTGCCGACCTTGACAGATTAATCGAGCGAGCATCAACAATTTTCCCGTAGCAATCGACAATGTGAAGCAAAGGAAATGGCCGCATGAATCGCCGTGCCGCTAAGAGCATCCGCATCCATGGAACCCGATTAGTTTCTTTAACTCTTATTTTTATTTTTCTCTCTCCTTAAGAAACTCAACTTAATTTTTAAGTTTAATCCCTGCAACCCATTTTATTATAAACAAAAAATAAAAAATTGAAAATAGGCCCACCACTTACCCTAAACCTCTCTCTTTCTCTTTCCTCCCCTCTCACCCATGTTTCCCACCTTATTTCTTTATTGGGTGTTTAAGAGTTTCTTAGTAATGAACCCATCAAATCATTCTTTATCAAAATACATTTATCCTTTATTATTTTATTGATAAGTTCCTTATTTTCATCTTTAAAACATCCCAATGTGGGTGCTCTAAAAAATACTACTCTGTAATACTCTGTAAATAATACAGGAGCCTTTTTGTCATTTTTTTTTGGGATAAATTACATAAATAAAACCACCCTACGATATCATAAATTTGATTCCCCTAATTTTTTTTTTGGTCAAGTAAGAATTCGAGATGAGGCAAACTTGATTCTCGAGGCCGACGAATCGGCATGCGAAAATTGCCTAAACATACTATAAGAACAAAAATAGCGCTATGAAACAAGCAGAAAAAACTCTACAACAAGAACGATCTATCTAAGAAGAACTAATTTCAACAGTTGCGAACGACAACGAAAAACAAAGTCAAGCACCACCGAACAGTAGCACCGGGGCCAACGGTAAAGGATGAATCTATCTCATGCGGGAAGTGCAAACGAAACTCCAAGGAAGCTCCTTCCTGGAGGGAGTCGCCCTGAAAGCCAATCCTAAATCCATACTTCATGCCCCCAATCAAGAAGAAGACCTCTTAAAAACGTCAAAAGTAGAACCACACTACTCGTGCAAAAAGGCCAAAAGAATTAGCCAACTGGAATTTAATCAAACCCTAACGGGGTTTATAAGCCCTTTCGGAATTTAGTTCAAGCCCTTACCAGCTTTAGTCAGGCCTTTTCGGGCTTTTATTCGAACCCTTTCAGGAGTTGTTTGTTCTTAAAAGTAGAAATTATTAACAATTATTATTATTATTTGGTAAAACTAATTAAAATACCCTCACCTTTGAGGGTATGGTAAAAATATATCCTCAACTTTCAAATGTAATAAAAATATCCCGACCTTTGAGGGTAATGATAATATATTACCACGAGTTTTCTCACGGGTAAAAAATGTTGACAAAACAGTCTACGTGGATTTTTTTTTTTAACAAGGTAGCATGCGTGGAAACTTTTTTTTACAAATTAAAACTGAAATTGAGTTTTCTTGAACGGTTTCCTTAATTAGGAGAAAAATAAACTGATAATAAAATTAAACCTTTAAAAACGAAACTTATTCAATCAAACAACTAATCCAGGCAAAATTAACTCAAATTAACACAACGCAACTATTTCTAACACCAAATTGACAACAAAATTTACTCAACCAAATCCGTAAACGAATCAAAGAGAAAGAAGATGTGAGAGAGAAGACTCAAGATAGGCGACTACGAGGGAGGAAGGCGTTGGGGATGAACTCGGTCCAATACTTTTTTTCCCCTAAGAAAACCGTTCAAGAAAACCTTTGTTAAAAAAATTAAATTCCATGTAAGTTGTCTTGTCAGTATTTTTTACCCGTGAGAAAACCCGTGGTAATATGTTACCACTACCCTCAAAGGTCGGGATATTTTTATTACATTTGAAAGTTGAGGATATATATTTACCATACCCCTAGAGGTGGGGGTATTTTAATTAGTTTTTACTTATTATTTATATAAATGAATATAAATAATAACAAAAAAGCTTTAAATTTTTATTTATATCTTAATTAAAGTTATTTGGACTGCCTCGGGCTCAAGGCAAAACCTTAGACTCAAAGCACAAGTTATAAGTTTTTTATGCTTAAAGATATAAGTTTTCTCTTGATTTTTTTAAATCAATTTACACTATATTAATGTTCACTTTTATCAGATACAGTGATAGTTAATATTTTTTTATTTATTTATGTTTTAAGCATAAATAGAGTTATATAGGTGATTATTTAAAAGAAAAAACTAAAATTAACAATTGTCCATATAAACAATGTGTGATATAGACAATTGAACTTTCATCTAATTTATGCTTCCATATGACTTATTTTACATTTGTTTAGTTTTCGAATGGTTATTGATATGTGAAAAAAAAAAACATTCCATAAAAATACAGGATCAATTGTATATAATAAACTTGTAGTAACTTAGGTTAATTTCGAATCAAGTAACGTATCTTTAGACTGGTTAATTAAGCCAAAATGATTTTTTTTAGGAAGCCAAAATGAATTGATTAGGTGGAGAATACATAAATAGATTTTAAACTAAAGGAATGGGAGAAAAGATTTTAAAGCAAAGGAAGACTACATATAACACAATTTTTTTAAGAAATTAATATCAAATATAATAACCGACGAGAAGGTTTCTCGATCAAATAAATTTATAGTCAAAACCCCGCTATAGGATAGTGGAGTCGGGTTCAATTCGTCCTCATGAGAAAAGTCAGCGGTTCTAGGTTTAGTTGGTTTCAGTGTTCAGGGATAGTGGGAAAAGGTGGCTGGGTAGAATCTGTGCAAAATAAAAGTAATGAAATAAAACAAATAAAGATATATGCAAACTTCTAAGGTTAGGGATCGATCACCGCAACAATAATCAAACACGCAAAAGATAAGATAAAATATAAATAAATAATTATGCCATCACATCAAATGATCAAGCTTTCGCCTTTTCCAATAATTAGACAACTCTCTCAAAAACCCTAATTGTATCTACCAATTTTATGTTTATAATCCAAGTGGGTAACCTGAATCTCTATTAATTAGGTAATAAACATAACAAAGATAGTGGATGATCAAAACATGATAAAAGTCGAATCTTTACCGCAAGGATGCATGGCTATCGTCGGGCTCACCCCGACTCTAGAAGTAGGTGGACTACTCCCTCATCATAATCGAAGACATCATTGATGGAAATAAACTTTGCATTAAACTAAATTCAAAACCTTTACAATCCCGACAATCCAACTTTCGCAAAAGCGCTAAAACCCTAAAAGTCTCAAACTCCTAAAACTGTATGTGAACTACTTGCTCTGAAATTGAATCTCTAGAATTGAATGAATGAAAAACTAGCCTCATGGGCTTTATTTATAGGATTTAATCCTCGCTATTCAAGGAAAGCAATATCTATCTTCTATCTAAAGATATAATTCCACTTGGAAAGAAATAAATCTAATTTGGTAAACAAGATAAATCCTAAAGGGTAATTAAATGTTCCACCCTTAGGATAGATAAAAAGATAGAAAATATCTCTCAAAACTTCACGTGTAGGTAATCTTCACTTGGAATCTTCAAAGGACTCGGATTCGACTTCGTATGGATCTGGGAAGTTGGTCGATATCGAGTTGTGTTGGTCATCCTCATAAGATGGGTCATTGGTCAATATCGAGTTGGTAAGGTCGGTATCGATCTGTGTTCCTCCGTCTTCGTGTCTGCACTCCATGTCGAGTCTGACTTGAGAATTTCGACTGGCTCTTAGATGATATCGACCGGATGTGATCGATATCGACCACTCTTTAGCTTTCAACATTCTGCTCCGTCTTGAAACACACTTTGCCGTGTCCTCGTTCGTCTGATTGATGCATATGAGTATGCGTTGGAAAGCTCTTTTCGAGGGCTACAACTCTCAAGAAGACATCAGAACTTGATTCGGAATTATGAATGGTGAAAAATGGCGTTTTCTCCAGCTGCACCATCCCGTGCTCTTCCTTAGGTTCTCCAATGTCTTCGTGACTTTCCTTGAGCTCCAAAGTGCGTCCAAACTTCTCCAAATTAGCTCTAAACTCCTGAAAACCACATCAAACTTGTGTAGACTCCATATCTAGCAATATTAAGCATAACTACACAAATTCCTAATAATATCATCCCAAAATAATAGAATAAGGAGCATAATTAAACATAAAAACATTGTGTAAAACAGGGACATCAAATCACCCAATACTTAAGCTTGCTTGTCCCCAAGCAATAACTTGGATGGTCATTCAGGGGAATCCTACAAAAACTCTCAACACAGGGTAATTCATTGTTATATTACCCAACACTCAATTGCCATCCTCGAAAATGTACTAGTGTCTTCAAATTTGTGCTTGTGAATGAAAAGCAATTTCTCACACAAAAGGAGGTTATGCAAAACAAATTTCCCTTCGACAAAGCATCAATAATCAAGAGGACTTTATGCATGCTCAAAAAGGAGTAGATAGGTAAAAGGCTAAAGTTGGGCAATTTTTTGCCATGTGGTGTTAAATCCGGGAAAGTGGAGTAATTTCCAAACTGAATTACCACGTTCCTTCTTCATACGATTCCTCACCTTTCACTCATTCACTCAATGCTTTTATCAATAATATGCTTTTACCTCTCTAACTTTAGCACTGCCTTCTCGCGAGTCGCAAACATGGGTGTCATAAATGGTCCCAGATACTTAGTGCTTTGGACTCCTTACCTTGGCGTCTCATCCTGTGGAACTAACATCTCAACGCATGTAGGGTCGATCTACCTTTATCTCCTGAGGTGACCGGATTTTCTTTCTCTCATTAAATTTTTCATAGCTTTGAAACTTTCCTACCAAACTCCAATAATGATATATAACAACACAAACACCATATAATATCTCCCAAAATAACATCCATTCTCAACATAGTCCCCGGATAGGGTATAGGTAAAAATGGACAATATGTCAGGCATATGTGGAGCGATAATGATATAAAGACAAGTAAGGCTTGTAATATGGATTTTGTGATGCAATTAGGCATATGTATGGCTAGGAACATGAATATGAGCATATATGGAAAATATAATGTCCTCTATTTTCTTGTTGTGCAACATGTCAAAAGCAACATCAATTTACCTCACTTTTGTGGTTTTACTTAAAAAGATCGCACTTCATTGAGACTTCCCCTTTTTAGGCAATCTTGTGCAATATCTCTAATGAATCCACTTTTTCATCGTCGAGCCTTGTTTAGCTTCCATGACACTATTTCTTTGAACAATTTACAAGCTTTGGGAGGTGTCTCATAAAACAACATTTGGGTTAAGCGATTAAGCATAAAACGGCGCCAATTTGACGAGAGGGTTTCTCGATCAAATAAATATATAGTCAAGACCCCGCTATAGGATAGTGGAGTCAGGTACATCCTTAGGAGAGAAGTCAGCGGTTCTAGGTTTAGTTGGTTTCGAGGTTCAGGGATAGTGAGAAAAGGTGGCTGAGTAGAATCTGTGCAAAATAAAAGTAATGAAATAAAACAAATAAAGATGCAAACTTCTAAGGTTAGGGATCACCGCAACAATAACCAAACACGAAAAAGATAAGATAAAATATAAATAAATAATTATGCAATCACATCAAGGGATCAAGCTTTCGCCTTTTTCAACAATTAGACAACTCTCTCAAAAAACCCTAATTGTATCTACCAATTTTATGTTTATAATCCAAATGGTTAACCTGAATCTCTATATATTAGATAATAAACATAACAAATATAGTGGATGATCAAAACATGATAAAATTCGAATCTTTACCTCAAGCATGCATGGCTATCGCCGGGCTCACCCCAACCCTAGAAGTAGGTGGACTACTCCCTCGTCGCAATCGAAGACATCATTGATGGAAATAAACTTGGCATTAAACTAAATTCAAAACATTTACAATCCCGACACTCCAACTTTCGCAAAAGCGCCAAAACCCTAAAAGCCTCAAACTCTTAAAAATGTATGTGAACTACTTGCTCTGGAATTGAATCTCTAGAATTGAATGAATGAAAAACTAGCCCCCTCGGCTTTATTAATTTATAGGGCTTAATCCGTGCTAATCAAGGAAAGCAATATCTATCTTCTATCTAAAGATATAATTCTACTTGGAAAGAAATAAATCTAATTTGGTAAACAAGATAAATCCTAAGGGTAATTAAATGTTCCACCCTTAGGATAGATAAAAAAGATAGAAAATATCTCTCAAAACTTCACGTGTAGGAAATCTTCACTCGGAATCTTCAAAGGACTCGGATTCGACTTCGTATGGCTCTAAGAAGTTTGGTCGATATCGACCAACGTTGGTCGATATCGAGTTGTGTTGGTCAGCCTCATAAGCTGGGTCATTGGTCAATATCGAGTCGGTAAGGTCGATATCGAGTTGTGTTCCTCCGTCTTCTGGTTTGCACTCCATGTCGAGTCTGGCTTTGGAATTTCGACTGGCTCTTAGTCGATATCGACCAGATGTGGTCGATATCGACCACTCTTCAGCTTTCAACATTCTGCTCCCTCTTGAAATGCACTTTCCCCGTGTCCTCATTCGTCTGATTGACGCATATGAGTATGCGTTAGAAAGATTTTTTCAAGGGCTACAACTCTCATGAAGACATCGGAACTTAATTCAGAATGATGAATGGTGAAAAATGGCGTTTTCTCCAACTGCACCATCCCGTGCTCTTCCTTAGGTTCTCTAATGTCTTCATGGCTTTCCTTGAAGCTCCAAAGTGCGTCCAAACTTCTCCAAATTAGCTCTAAACTCCTGAAAACCACATTAAACTTGTGTAGACTTCATATCTGGCAATATTAAGCATAACTACACAAATTCCTAATAATTTCATCCCAAAATAATAGAATAAGAAGCAGAATTAAACACAAAAACATGGTGTAAAACTGGGAAATCAATAACACCTAATTAATATAGTGTGTGTACATATATGTTATTGGTGTCTTTTAAGCTCTAAGTTAATTAAGAGGAAATAAAAATAAAGATGTTGTGTTTTAAGAGGTGGGTTAAAACAACAGGGGGGAAAAGATGTAGTTTATGTTTTTAAACTACAAGAGGAAAAAAAATATAGAGAAAGGAGGGGGCTTGTATCATTCGAACGCGAGTGGGTTGGGTCTAGTATCAAGCCATCAAACATAAAGACAGCCATACTTCAAGTCGAGCCACAATACTTCAAGTCTTTCATAGGTTATTTCCACTCTAGCTACAGAATTGTCATCCGCTCCCGTAACATATATACAAATCACAATCTAAACTTTGGGTTTCTTATACTCCCTCTTATTAGGTAAGAATTAGAGGACCAGACAAGTCTGGCACCTCGAGTGGTCGATAAGTCAGCAGACGACGAACCATCGGACATACAATAAACTAAAACCACAAATTAATTATCAAGATGGAAGAAAACCCAAACAACCCATAAAAAACAGTCTACCAGTAGCATAGTCAAGGAGGATACAAGACGAGCCACGAATGCCGAGAATGCGGGAGAGTGGGATGATTCACACAGCATCTCGACGCCGAGAAGGCAGAGAACAATAACCTGCTATCGAAAAAGGTGAAACCTACAAAAGTGCGGATCACAGACGTTACCCCCACCTAGATGAGAGATCTTCGAAGATCACAAATACAGCCATGATCATCTCGATCATAAAGGACGCCCGATACTGCAACCCCACTCGAAACTAAACGCAACCAAGCCAAAACAACTACCCGACACCAAAAAGATCGAGGAGCAAAAACGAGCCATAAAGGGAAGATCCAACATCAGACAAAAATTTATGGGCAACCCTCCAAGAACAAGAACAATGTTTGGGGAGAAAATATTATTACTACTACTATTAAAGATGATTTTCCAACCACTTTGAAGTTTTATTCAACCCTTTCCGAAATTTGGTCAAAATCATTTCAGGCTTGTGTTCAAACTCTTTCGGGATTATAAAATTGGTAAATATAAATTTCTAGTTATATATATATATATATATATATATATATATATATATATATATATATCCCACTCCATTATTATTATTTTTTACTTTTTTCAGGCTGCTTTGGTCCCAAATCGCCATTTTTTCGGGCCAAGATCTGAACGTGTTTCCTCCGCACTCCGACAACAACCAGTGAACCAAGGCAGAGGACGTCCGTCCGTCAGAGGCAAAGTCCACTTCGAGCCGACACTAGCCTAGAGGATAAGCTCGGGAGCGCCACCAGTCCGAGAATAACACCAAAGCGGCACCGGAGGGCCGGGAAAGAGGAGAGGAAGGCATCCAACCCTCCACAGCGCCACAGGAAACTACCTATATCTCCGAAAAGAGCGACAGAATCGATCGAGCCCTAACCGGAAACAAACCAGGGCGAAAATCCCCAATATTCAATTTGACAATTCGGGGTATAATCTCTCTACGATCCGAGTGAGACGAGGGGAGATGCTGAAAGACAACCAAGCCAACCGATTGGACATCCAATGATCTGAACTTCGCCGAGCCAAAAAGAGGAGGTAGAGGCAAAAATGTTGGGTTTCCGACCTCCAAAGTAGGGATTCTCAACCTCTAAAGAGATGGTTCTCAGCATGCGAAGAGGGGTTCTAGTGCGGAACGAACGTCGTTGGCTTTTTCGTCCTTTGCCAAATATCAATAATATCCTAACTCAAAGCTCAAACCAATAGATTAGTAAATCAATATATTGATAAATCAACAAACTAGTATAGCGATGAAGTCCGGAGTCGAACTCATAGATAGAATGGTTGCTATGCAATGTTTCTAACAATGATTCTTATGAAAAAATCAAGATTTATAGCAAATTGATAACAAAGTAAAGAGATCGATGATTGCAAGGTATTGATAATAAGATAGAGAAGATATTTCACATGTAATTCTCGACAATGGTTGAGGTTCAAGATCCTAGGATTGATTCAATAGATATTTCTAAGCATATGTCGACTTGACTAAAGTTGATAGATTCGCAAAGATACAATCTTCTTATTCAATATCACTAAAGAATAGTATTAAACACTTAAGTTCTAAAACCAATTGGCATATCGATTCAACGCAATTAGGAGACAAACGGTACAACCCTATTCGGCCCTAACACATCTATCGACATAGATCAATTGAAATCATCCACTACAAAGACATAGAAGTATTAATAATTCAATGACTTCGTTTCCTATCTAGAAAACAACGAATTCATAAAATGAATACAATTCCTAACATGGTGATCAATCATAGAAAGGAATACAAATATAATCAATAAGAACAAGATGATAAATATACTCATAAATAACTAATTGAAATCAAATCCTCACAATTCATTCAACCATGTCTTCGAATCATAGGCAAAACTATGAGTTTAGCAACTCATAGGCCACAAATCTCTCTTCTCTCTAATTGTGTTAATTGTCTAACCCTAATGGCACATACGACTAAAATGGAAGAAATAAAACCTCAATAGAGTCCTGCAAACCCTAGGAAATACAATAATAATATAATATAATAATAGTATATTCGGACTTAAATCGGCTTCGCTAAACACAGGATAGCGGCGGGCGCCGTTAGAATACCGGCGGGTGTCGATCCCGATGCCAGGTTGTAACAAATTGGTATGAGGATGAGGTGTGTCAAAGGTGCAAAACTGAGAGGGTGGCTAGTCCAGATCTCCTCCAACCATTGCTAATTCCTGAGCAAGCATGGTCAAGCGTGTCCATGGACTTTGTCGAGGGTCTTCCCTAATCGCAAGGGAAAGATATGGTTATGGTCATGGTGAACAGATTCACGAAATATGCACATTTCAAAGCCTTGACTAACCCATTTACAACAAGACAGGTACGTAGCTCAACTCTTTATGGAAAATGTCTATAAACTCCATGGGTTGCCTGCAAATATTGACTCGTATAGAAGGAGCTTTTCAAAGCCAATGGCCTGGGCACATCTTTGCAAATGTCGACAACATATTACTCCCAATCGGACGGGCAAATGGAAAGAATTAATTAGTGACGACTCCTTTCGATGCTCTTTGTGGCTATGCATGCACCACCCCAGCTGGGCTTAGACATTATTTCGAATATTAGCACAGCTTCAGTGGAATATGAATGGATGAAGGAACGACACTAGATCGATGAGGATCAGTAGTTACGTCAAAACATGCAACGGGCGCAATGTAAATTGTAAAATGAAATAGGCGATTGATAAAGGGATATCAGAGAGTTTCTTTGCAATCAAAGACTGGGTACGTTTTTCTCAAATTACAGCCTAGCTTACAGGCAGTCTTCGGTAGCTCTCCGTCGAAATCGATCTCAAGTTAAGCTCTAAGTATTATATATATATATATATATATATATATAAGTCGTTCAAGGTGATTCAGAGGATTGGTTGGGTGGCTTATCATTTGGACTTACTGAGTCAGTCCCTGATTCATCCCGTTTTCCACATCTCTCAATTGAAGAAGAAAGTAGGTCTTAGGTCCATCAGTAGTAATTGAATGGCCTTATTATAAAAGGCCAACCCGAATTGTAAATAGGTTATGCAAATTGATAATCCATAAATTCCCTTTACCCTCTATCTCTCTCCTTTCCTTTTCTTAGCTCTCTCTCTCTCTCTCTCTCTTAAACACTTAGTACACATGTAACAACGGTTTGATGTCGATCCCGATGCCAGGTCGTAACATATAGTATAAAATGTTGCAATAGAGGACTAATAACATGAGAGTATATAGAAATACAATTGCATTAATATGTAAATAATATTTTTTCAAAGATATCACGTGATGTGTAGCGTGCAAGTTTTAAAGTTTAAGTTTGACATACAAAAATAATGAGTTCGTATGGGACGGGGTTAATAAACTGACTAAAATTATAAACAGGGTAAAAATTTATAAACTGTTGTTAAAGGTAGTTAAAAATTTATGAAAAAATATACACTCCGTATGGGGCGAAAAATAGTTTATTTGTAAAAAGTGGAGTTTATTTGGTTTTTATTATGGGTATTGTGGTACTTTAAAATCAAATAAGATAAAAGAGAAGGGGTAAAATAGTAAATATGGAATATAAACCTCAAAATAGGCTTCAATCTGCAGCTTATTTATACACTGTTGTAATGTTATATGTTTTATTTCCCTATGTCTTGCTTTCATATGTGTTTCATGTAATATTGTTATGTGCTTGTAAACATGTATGAGTGTGTGATGAGTATACATATAACATATATTATATGCTTGGATATACATGGATGCACAATATATGATTAGGCTCGACTGAGTCGTATTGAGTCGAGATCGACTTGATCCTCTAACGAGTCTAGTACATATTTGTGGAGTGATAATGTATAACCTATAGTATATATAATATATGTATAATATGTATGACATATAGTTAGAAGGCTTACCCCGGATGTGGGCTTTAGGCCCATTCCCAAGCCCATAGGATCTCTGACGTCTGGACGAGCTTGGCGGCCTTTGTTGGTCCAATTGATGAAGCCCAGCGTTTTGCCCTTTGCTCCACTTGAGAATCCGAAGCCCTAGCTATATAAGCTCGCTAGCAGCTTCTGGATCCTTCAGTTCATCTCTCTCTGTCCTCCGTCTCCTCTCAAACGCTCTCAAAGGGTTCTAGGGTTTCTAGGGTTTTCTCCTGGCTCCTCCCCGGCGATTGTGACGACGAAGGCGTTAGCTGCTCTCGGTGATCTCCTGGTGGTGGCGCGGCTAAGCTTCTGGCTTTGGTTGCCGCTTGTCTCACGTCTGGAGATCTAGGGTTTGGGAGTTTCGAAGAGATCTTCGAACTCCGGTCATCCCACACAGGGGGATCTTCTCCTCTTGTGTCTCTGAAACTCGTACATGCATAGATCTAGGGTTTACTTTTGCATTGCTTGTTTGTAACCCTCTGTTGAACATTAACTAGTGGATTCGGCCTGTTCTTGAGGCCCCGAGGACGTAGGCATATCTTTGCCGAACCTCGTAAAACTCTGGTGTTCGTTCTTGCTCTTGCATGTTTGTTTTGAGTTTCTTGTTTTCGTATCTCTCGCTTCCGCATTCAATCACTTTCGTTATCTCGAATCTCGATTCAACAAGTGGTATCAGAGCTTGAGTGTTGCGTTTCCGATTTCCTGGCTCATTGTTGAGTTCTAGGGATAGGTTACGGGTGTAGGGCCTCGGGCTGACCTAAAAGGCGACATCGCTGGTGCAGCACCCCCCCTACACGACATACCATTGCCTTGTTTGCTTAGATCTAGGCTTGTGTGCTTGCGATTCTGTGCTCTGCTCTTGGATTCAAGGTTTTCTTGAATCTTTTGCGTGATTTACTGTGTTTTATTAAGTTTTTTATACTCTTGACTATAAACATGGGTGAATCCTATCGTTTAAAACCCTTCAATGGCAACACTGACTTTGCTATGTGGCAGGTAAAAATGAAGGCCATATTAATCAAAGAAAATTGCTATGAAGTGCTCCCTGGAGAAGATGTCGATGAAGACAAAAAGAAGGATCTAAAACGTCTTGATAAAGTAGCACACAGTGAGATTATGTTGAGACTCACAGATGAAGTGGCTAGGCAAGTTCTTACTTGCACAACTACTGAAAAGCTTTGGAAAAGGTTGGAAGAATTATACTTGGTAAAATCACTACCAAGTAGGGTAAATCTCTTCAACAAACTTTTCAATTATAAAATGTCTACTACTTGCACTCTTGCTGAAAATCTCGACAGATTCTTGGCTATTACCCAAGATCTGGAGAGATGTGGTGACAAAGTTGATGAGACTCAATTATGTGTGTTATTGCTTAATTCCTTGCCTGCACAGTTTACTACTTTTGTTGATGTTGTTCAGTATGGTACTAATAAGTTGACTCAAAAGGAGCTTATTGACTCTATCATACAGAAAAATGAAAATCTGAAAGTGTTTAAAGCTGTGAATGGAAATAAGACTGACCCTAAACCTGAAAACAAAGATGAGGTTCTTATGGTGAAGTCTAAGTACAAAGGCAATAGGAAACCTAAGCAACAGGAAAATAAAGACAATAAATCTGATTCTATGTCTTCTGATAAATCCAGTGGTGAAAAACCTGATAAATCTCATCTTTTATGTACTTACTGCAATAAAACTGGTCATCTTGAGAAACATTGTTTTAAAAAGAAAAGAGATATTAAAGCTGGTAAGAAACCTAATGTGTCTGCTATCTGTGAATCCCATCCTTATGTTACTCATGAAGTTCTTGCATTATTAAGTGACACTGATTCTACTACTTGGATTTTGGATTCTGGGTGTACTATGCATGCTACCTTCCATAAATCATGGTTCTTTGAGCTTAAATGTTTTGATGCTGGTACTGTTATGCTTGGAGATCACTCTATTCTTAAAATTAAAGGTGTTGGATCTGTTGCTTTAAAAATGTTTGATAATGTGATTAGGATTGTTAAGGATGTTAAATGGGTTCCTGATTTAAGGAGAAACTTGCTATCTGAAAGTGCTTTTGAAGAATTACACTATGATATGTCCAGTTCTAATGGTGTTAGGATTATTGCTAAAAATGGGAAGCCTGTTATCAAATGCTTTAGAAAGAAAGGTCTTTATGAAGTGTTGGCTACTCCTGTTTTGAATTATTCTGCTTCTGCATTTACTGCCTCTGTGCATACTATGTCTCTGCATGATACTATGTTGTGGCATAATAGACTTGGTCACATAGGTAATAAAGGCTTAGAACACCTTCATAAAACTGGCATTATCAACTCCAAGCCTTGCATGATTGATCTCTGTGAGAACTGTATCTTAGGCAAGCATTCTAGAAAAGGTTTTAAGCATTCTTCTTATGTTGCTGCTGCACCTCTTGAATATATTCATTCTGATTTGTGGGGACCCTCTCTTGTTCCTACTGTAGGTCATAAGAGATATTTTATGTCTCTTATAGATCACTATAGTAGGAAGGTCTGGGTCTACTTGCTTAAAACTAAAGATGAGGCTTTTGAAACCTTTAAAAACTGGAAAGTTGGTGTTGAAAATGAAACTGGCCTTACTGTTAAATGTTTAAAAACTGACAATGGCCTTGAGTTCTGTAATTCTTTGTTCAATGAGTACTGCAAGTTTACTGGTATTAAGAGACACTTAACCATTCCTGGAACTCCCCAGCAGAATGGTACTGCTGAGAGGATGAACAGGACTCTCCTGGAAAAAGCTAGATGCATGCTTATCTCTTCTGGCTTGAAACATTGTTTGTGGGGTGAAGCTGTTGTGACTGCTGCTTATCTGATAAATAGGACTCCTTCCTCTGTTATTGATTTTAAAACTCCCTATGAGTTATGGACTAAAAGAAAGCCTAACTTAGACCACATTAAACCTTTTGGTTGCACTGTGTTTTCTTATGTTAACCAAGGTAAACTTAATCCTAGGTCCCAAAAATGCGTGCTATTGGGTTATCCTGAAGGGGTTAAGGGGTATAAGTTGCTTCTTGTCCAACCTGGAGTGTATAAAACTATTGTGAGTAGGAATGTCTTTATCAATGAGCATGAGTTTCATTTTAAGAAAGCTTCCCCTGTTATCTCAGATGCTAACTTGCAGGTACAAGAGGATCAATTCTTTGTGCCTAAGCACAATGATGATGATTCTAATGATGAGTTTTACAGTGGTTTTTCTCCCTCTTCTTTCTCTACTCTCCCTGCTCATGATTCTTCTCTATCTACTTCTAATGATGCTACTGTTTATGATGATATGCAAATTGATGTTGTGCAACCTCACCAATTGGGTGGGGAAGCAAATAATGAACCTAATTCCTCTTCTACTTCTCCTATTTCTGTGAATGAGGATGCTGTTGTCACTTCTGTGCCTGTGTCTGGTTCTGGTCCCTCTAGTTCTTCAACCACTGAAGGGCATGACCTGACTAATTGGCAGTTGACTAGGGATAGGAGTCCTAGGACTGTTATACCAAATAAAAGGTTCATTAATAACATTGTTGAGTTTGCTTGCTTGGTTTCTGAAGTTGTGAAGATTTTTACTCCTGAAACTTATGAACAAGCTATGAAATGTATTCACTCTGCTAAATGGAAACATGCTATGAATGATGAGATAGAATCTATGAGGGTGAATAAAACCTGGACTTTGGTGCCTAAACCTGTGAATGCTAGATTAATTGATTGTAAATGGATCTATAAATTTAAAGATGGCATTTCTAAGTCTGACCCCCTAGATACAAAGCTAGGTTGGTTGCTAAGGGTTTTACCCAAAGAGAGGGTGAGGATTACAATGAAATATTTGCTCCTGTTGTGAAATATAAAACTTTGAGACTGTTGCTTGCCATGACTGCTGTTTATGATTTTGAATTAGAACAAATGGATGTTAAGACAGCTTTTCTTCATGGTGACTTGGATGAGACAATTTATATGAGACAGCCTAAGGGCTTCATTGATTCTGTGCATCCTAATCATGCTTGCTTGTTAAATAAATCCATCTATGGTTTAAAACAGTCACCTAGACAATGGAATATCAAGTTTGACAAGTGCATGAGGTTCAGTCTAGGGTTTAAAAGGAGCAAGTTTGATACCTGTTTATACTTTAAGGGTGTCAATAAGAGTCCTGTGCTTTATGTGCTTTTGTATGTGGATGACATCTTGTTGATTTCCAAATCTGTTGATGCTATTCATGATATTAAAAGGAACTTACAAAAGCATTTTGACATGAAAGACTTAGGCATTGCTAAAAAGATTTTAGGCATGTCTATTATAAGAGATAGAAAGCATAAGAAGTTGTGGTTGCATCAGTGTGACTATGTGCATAAGGTGCTTGAAAGATTTCATATTTCTGGTGATAAGTTTAACAATATTCCTTTAGGTGCTCATCTTGATCTCACTAAAATAAAAGGAAAATTGTCTGTTGCTGAGATGAATGTTATGAAATCCATTCCTTATGATGCTGCTGTAGGTTCAATGATGTACTCTATGATTTGTACTCGTCCTGATCTTGCATTTGCTATTAGCACACTTAGCAGGTTCATGTCTGAACCTGCTGAGAAACACTGGGTGTCTATGAAATACTTGTTGAGATATTTACTTGGCACTTCTAACCTGTCTTTGTTATATGCTGAACACTCCTCCTCTTATAACTTACATGGCTTTGTGGATGCTGATTATGCTTCTAACAAGGATACCAGGAAATCTATTACTTCCTATGTGTATACATGGGCAGGTAATTGTGGTTCCTGGAAATCCCAGCAGCAACCCATCGTTGCTCTCTCATCCACTGAAGCTGAGTACATAGCAGCTACAGAGGCCTGCAAGGAGGCTATCTGGCTGCAAGGAATCCTTAAGGAGATAGAGAGGAAGCACTACACCTCTGTCTTACACATTGACAGTCAAAGTGCACTCTATCTCTGCAGGGACCCCATGTACCATGAGCGTACTAAACATATTGATGTTAGATACCATTTTATTCGTGAGAAAGTGGAAGATAATGTCATACATGTTAAGAAAATTGATGGTAAGCTTAATCCTGCAGATTTTGGCACTAAAATTGTTCCTTATGAAAAATTTGTGTTCTGCAGGAACTTCCTCCATTTGGAGGATTTCCATGGGTGATCCTTGCATGTTTGGGCTGATGACGGATGGCCTCGAGTCCACTATGTTTAGGCTATAGTCTGCCTGGAGCAAGACTTAGAAAAATAGAGGGTGATTTGTTGTAATGTTATATGTTTTATTTCCCTATGTCTTGCTTTCATATGTGTTTCATGTAATATTGTTATGTGCTTGTAAACATGTATGAGTGTATGATGAGTATACATATAACATATATTATATGCTTGGATATACATGGATGCACAATATATGATTAGGCTCGAATGAGTCGTATTGAGTCGAGATCGACTTGATCCTCTAACGAGTCTAGTACATATTTGTGGAGTGATAATGTATAACCTATAGTATATATAATATATGTATAATATGTATGACATATAGTTAGAAGGCTTACCCCGGATATGGGCTTTAGGCCCATTCCCAAGCCCATAGGATCTCTGACGTCTGGACGAGCTTGGCGGCCTTTGTTGGTCCAGTTGATGAAGCCCAGCGTTTTGCCCTTTGCTCCACTTGAGAATCCGAAGCCCTAGCTATATAAGCTCGCTAGCAGCTTCTGGATCCTTCAGTTCAGCTCTCTCTCTCTCCTCCGTCTCCTCTCAAATGCTCTCAAAGGGTTCTAGGGTTTCTAGGGTTTTCTCCTGGCTCCTCCCCAGCGATTGTGACGACGAAGGCGTTAGCTGCTCTCGGTGATCTCCTGGTGGTGGCGCGGCTAAGCTTCTGGCTTTGGTTGCCGCTTGTCTCACGTCTGGAGATCTAGGGTTTGGGAGTTTCGAAGAGATCTTCGAACTCCGGTCATCCCACACAGGGGGATCTTCTCCTCTTGTGTCTCTGAAACTCGTACATGCATAGATCTAGGGTTTACTTTTGCATTGCTTGTTTGTAACCCTCTGTTGAACATTACCTAGTGGATTCGGCCTGTTCTTGAGGCCCCGAGGACGTAGGCATATCTTTGCCGAACCTCGTAAAACTCTGGTGTTCGTTCTTGCTCTTGCATGTTTGTTTTGAGTTTCTTGTTTTCGTATCTCTCGCTTCCGCATTCAATCACTTTCGTTATCTCGAATCTCGATTCAACATAAACCTTCATTTTTTAACCATCAGGCGAATCTATCCGGTCTCAATATATAATATCCAATTATTCCAATCTCTAATCTAATGCAAACGCCCAATACGTAAATTTCAATATATTGGGTCAATATTTATGGCCGGTAGATTAAATTAAGATTAATAGTATAAATAATGAAAGATCGATCGAGTTGAGTTAAAATTTTAGTGGAAAAAAAAAAGAGGAATTAATTCAAAGGACGTTGAAGTCTGAATTGGTAAAAGTAATTCAAAATGAAATTAATTAAAACCGAAATCAGTTGTTAGCGTAAAATATAAACCGAAACAATTCAAGCTGCTATATGGAATGGAAACAAGGGTTTCTAGAGTCCTTTGACTCCTTGCAAATACGGAGTATTTTTCAATATCCAACGACACCACAATTTGACTCAACAACACCGATTAATTTAAAACCTTCTTTTGGTTTCGCCCTTTTGCGTACAAATTATAACAATGCATAAAATAAAATAAATTGGGGGAATATGAGATCATTTGTCATACAAATAAGCATATCAGTATATATATATATATAAGATATTTCAATATGATTGACTTATAACTGTTTAAATCTGTCTTTGAAGTAATATAAAAATAAATAAATAAAACTACACCAATTGCGTGAAGAAAATAACAACAATAATAATTTCAGTATATCCATTTATCAAGTTGAGAAGATCAACATTATGGCTACAGGAATTTCAGCTTATCCAGTTCAAACACTGTTATAGAGAAGCAAACAAAGTAGCCGACTTCATAGCTAGAAATGGTATCGTTTGTACTAGTCCTACATCTCCCCTTACGAAGGAGCTATACTCCATCATCCTAAGGGATGATCCTGGTTGTTTGTTACATTTTACGAAACAAACTCCAACTGTTTGCATACTGTAAAAAAAAAAAAAAAATTGAGTATATCCGGCCTGCTCATAAAAGAGTTTAGAGAGTAGATATGTATGCTTCATTTCTCTGATTGTGTTGAGATGGAGGGAGTTTCTTTAGTGATCCAAAAATGTCTTCAACAAATAAAATAAATATAAATAACCAAGAACAAATAGAAACAAAATAACGTACATGAATGTTACTTGTAATGCATAATAGGAGTTTGGAAAATGATCAACAGAAAACTAAATCCCTTGGCACCCCTAAACCACATACAATTGGCCCTCTTTGATGCTGATAGCGCTCCTATACTGTGTTTTATTATGCGTTATCTCCTCAAGTTGGCAAAATCATTTGTGATCTTAACACTTAGTTTTAGGGTTTTTGTAAACCACCCTCTATCAGGTCTATTGGCGGAACTAGGGGTCACTCGGAACTAGGGTTTTACTAATTTTATGGATAAAATAGTTTAAAAAAGATAATAAATCACAAAGACAATTTAACTTACTTGAAAAAAAACAAGATATTTATTACCATGAACGGGTCCTGAGTTCAAATCTTATTAGCTTCACTTTTTTATAATTTTTATTTCTCTTCATTTTCTTCAAATAAAAATCTCTAATTAAATAATAAATTTAAGGTTTTCTCCAATATATTTAAGCAAAAATATTATTTTCTAAAAATGAGTATTTAAATCATAAATTTAAGGTTTAAATCACAATTTTTTTTAAATAATTTCTTCTATTCAAAATGAGTATTTAAATCACAAATTTAAGGTTTTTCTAATATATTTTTAAAAAATTATTCATTAGTCTCCTGTATATATAAAAAAAAAGGGCAAATTGCATAAAATAGCACGAACTTTATGAATAGTTGCACTTGGTGGCACGAACTTAAGAAAATACAAAAATAATCACCAACTTTGGGGTTTAGTTGCGGTCAGTGACACGTACCACCTATCTCGCTAATGTGTACTAGTGGGGGTGCTTATATGGATTTTTTTTAATTAAAAAGACATATAGCGAGATTAGATATGGATTAGTGAGGGTGATTACATGGATTTTTTTTAAATTAAAAGGCATAAATATGTGCTCAAATTGTGAATCTAGCTAGGTTCCATTTTTATTTTTTATTTCATGTAATTCCAAATCAAAGATAATTGTGACAAATATAACATTTGAAAATTAAAATAACTAGTACCAATTGTCACGTTCATGGTAAATATTTAAGTAGCAAAATGACATAAATATAAAACCAACATTTGGTTAGCAAAAACCAGACTGTATACTAACTAGACCTCTCAAAACACAACTCGACCCGAACGCCCGGAAAATTTTCGGCCCTGAAAATTTTTTCAACCCGAACCCGAAAACCCTGAAATTTTTCGGGTAATCTGGGTTTCGACCCGGTGACCCGATTGACCCGGTAATTTTGACCCGATTTTACCCGATTGACCCGGTGACCCGGTTGATTTATAATTAAATATAATTAAATTTTTTTATATATAATTAAAATTTATTGCAAAATTACCAAATTATGTTTTTTTTTTAATTTAAAAAAGAAAAAATTGACAAACTCGAAATCGACCCAAAATGACCCGAAACCCGGTCAAACCCGGGTTCTAGTCAACCGGGAAATACCCGGAACCCGTTTTACCCAAGACCCGAAGTGAACCGACCCGAATGACCCATTTGACAGGTTTAATACTAACCAATATTAGTGGGGGTGTTATATGTCTTTTTAATTAAAAAAAACTCCATGTAAGCAACCCACTAGTCCACATTAGCGAGATAGGTGGTACGTGCCACCGACTGCAACTAAACCCAAAGTTGATGATTATTTTGTATTTTTTTAAGCTCGTGCCACCGAGTGCAACTATACCTAAAGTCCGTACTATTTTATACAATTTGGCCTAAAATAAATAAAAAAAAATCCTGAATCTAGCACCTGGCCTTGAGTCCCTTATCACGGAGAATGATACGTGTTTTGGCACTTAGAATTTGGAATGGAGGATGGAGGATTACGTGCTTGACGCTTACCGACATGTTTGTTCACACCCCTACTACTGACTACTGAATACTGGCTTGCCTTGCTGCATATTCCCACACCGTGTAAACACTCTAAAAAGGCCATTAAACTCAATCTATTTTGTTACTACTTTTATTATTTGTCCTACTTTGCGCGCTTGTGGTTGTGGCCATTTTAAAGTAAAATACATACAGTAATAAATTGAGATCATCCGTACTGGTGCACACAAGGGTAGACCTGTCAAACGGGTTATTCGTATCGGGTCACTTCGGGCTTCGGGTAAAACGGGTCTCGGGTAAAACGGATTTCGGGTTTTTCGGGTTGATTCGAACTCGGGTTTGATCGGGTTTCGGGTCGGGTTCGGGTCGATTTCGGGTTTGCCAATTTTTTCTTTTTTAAATTAAAAAATTCATTATTTGATAATTTTGTGATATATTTTAATTATATATAAAAAAAATTAATTATATATAATTATAAATCAACCGGGTCAATCGGGTAAATTGGGTCAAAATTACCGGGTCAGTCGGGTCACCGGGTCGAAACCCAGATTACCCGGAAAATTTCGAGTTTTTCGGGTTCGGGTCAAAATTTTCGGGTTCGGGTCGGAAATTTTTCGAGTCGGTCGGGTCGGATCACCGGGTCGGGTTGTGTTTTGACAGGTCTACACAAGGGTGTTTGGTTAGCATTTTTTTATAATATATTTAAAATAACTTTAAGTAAAAAACATACTCCTTAATAAATTGTGTTAATTAATTAAAATAAAATTATAAAATCTATGTAATGATGAGTGTTTAATTGACATACACATTTTACTTTAAATTTTACTTATTCTAAATAGGGAAAACTAATTAAAATACCCCCACCTTTGGGGGTATGGTAAAAATATATTCTCAACTTTCAAAAGTAATAAAAATATCATGACCTTTGATAGTAGTGGTAATATATTACCACGTGTTTTCTCACATATAAAAAATGCTGGCAAGACATCCTACGTTGATTTTTTACAAGAGTTTTCTTGAATGGTTTCCTTAGGAAAATTAAAAAAATAAAGAGTTGGACCGGATTCATACGCAACGCCTTTTCCTCCCTCCTATCTTCTTTCATGATCGCCCCTTGAATTGTCTTCCGGTCTTCGAGGAAGCTCATAGTTCTTCTTCAATGACAGTCTTCCTCCCTCGTGGTCGCCTATCTTGAGCTATCTCTCTCATATCTTCTTCCTCTTTGATTCGTTCACGGACTTAGCTGAATAAGTTTTTTTCCCCTCTTTGTTGTTGTTGTTGTTGTTGTTGTTTTCGGTTTAGTTTTGTTGTCGGTTTGGTGTTAGGAATAGTCGTGTTGTGTTAATTTGAGGCAATTTTGACCGGATTAGTTGCTTGGTTGAATCAATTTCGTTTTTTCGGATTTAATTTTGTTGTCGGTGCATTTCCCTAAGGAAATTAACCGTTTAAGAAAACCCGAATTTAGTACTAATTTGTAAAAATGCTTCCACGTAAGCTGCCTTGTCAAAAACAAAATCCACGTAGGCTGCATTGTCAGCATTTTTAACCCATAAGAAAACCCATGGTAATATATTACCACTACCCTCAAAGGTCGGGATATGTTTATTACATTTAAAAGTTGAGGATATATTGTTACGATACCCCCAAAAGTGGGGTATTTTAATTAGTTTTCCCTTCTAAATATCATACATCTTATAATAGCATCAACTCTCAAATGAATAGTAACTTTCACTTTTAATTTTAAATTGTTTTTTTAGGGTGAAAATACCTATTTTGCCCACCTAAATTATATTCTTATCTTAATATTAATTATGTCCTTGTAAGTAATTTCTTTCTTTTTTTATAAAATGTCTTTTTTACCCTTAAAAGTTTAAATTTAAAAATATTAATTTTTTTTATTTCAAAGTCCTTTGATATCTCTTCAAAATTATAAATGGTCATATTTCATGAATTTCACCTAACTTTATATTTTTTTTTCTTAAAATACCCAATTACAAATTTAAAGTTTTCTTAAATCAACTCTACTTTATTTTTTAATTAAAAAATTCAAGTTACAATTACAAGATTTTCTCAATTCAACCATACTTTGTGTTTTTAATTCAACTACCCAAGTTGTAACTGTAACGTTTTCTCAAATCAAATCAACTTTTTATTTTTAATTAATATTTTTTGGAGTTTTGGATTTCTTTTTTATTTTAATTAATATTTTTTTTAAAAGATCGACTACCCTATTTATTTTTTAATTGAAAGACATATATCATTCTTATTACTTTAATGAAAATTATTGTTTTTATTACTGTAGAAATTTATATGGAAAACAACTCAATTGTAACTATTTACAACATATGAATATTTACACATATAAAAGGCAATATGTACAATTCAAATACGAATAGACCGCACACGCATGTACGTGCGCGGCGCCTAACATAGACATGGCCAAGGGTCACGGGTTGGGCAGGTCGACCCATGACCCGTCGGGTTAAGGTCCACGGGTCGGCTCGGGTTGAGTGTCAAGGTTAGGGTCGGGGAAAAGATAACCCGTGACCCGGCAAGTCGACCCGCTGGTTCCGACCCGGTTCGACCCGCCGGGTTAACCCGCCATTTTAAAATATTTTTTTTGAAAAATTTATTTTTAATAAAATAAATTTATAATTATTATGTAAATTATATAAATTATTCTTAGAATAATTCATAATATTAGATAAACTACTATGCAATGGCAATGTGAGACTTAGCACCCCCATGCTTCTCCTTTTATAGACTTAGCACCCACCCTTTCCTCTAGTTTTCAATGTTGGATAAGAACAAGGGTAGAAACTACACCATGTCTTCAATCTCTACCATTCGGTTTTTTCATGTCAATCCATACTTATAAATTTTTACCATATACAAACACTAGTACTACACTTTATATAAATATTATTTTAAAAAAAATATTTTACCTATCAATTATGAAAGAAATAACTAACGAACGGGTAACAAGAAAGTGTGAAGTTCAACAAAATACCTTAAACATTTTTGTTATTTGGTGGATCCACTATTAAATCATTCTATATGATACTAAGTTAGGAGTCTTTATGATATAATTTCAAATAATACAAATATTGTTATTGATAAAGCCGTTACACTTGTATAGTATCCTTAATGTCGAGTTTTCGTTTATTTTCAAAATGATGATTTTTAAACACAAGAATGAAATATAATATTGGCAATACTTTTTCAATGTGTCTTTTCATGTCATTACAAGCAACCCAAGTATGTAATTCTAATAAAATCATCATTAAGTGTATACACAACATGTGGCTAATTCAACTTTAACGAGAAAGTTTAGAATATCTATATGAAGAAAAACCTAGATTTGAAATCATTGATCAAGAAATTAAAATAATAATGCAAGTAAAATAAAAAACTTATGATTGATTAATGGATCAACACAACTATCAATTAAATTAAATAGAATGATTAATCCAACATAACTTGATATATTGTATCATGATGTTTCATCACCACATGTTATTCATTTCATTAAATCCTAAGAGGTAAACACTTTAATTATATTATATGTTACATCATATAATCCAAATACTTAAATTACATTATATTCCACCATATAATCCAAAGACTTTAATTACATTACATTTTAAATCATATACTTAAATATCAATTTCTCACATTTTCTTTCATATCTCATATTTCTGTCCCACATCGAAAGTGGGCTATATACCTCTATTTTCTCTATATATAGATCCTCATACCCTACTTGTCATTCTCACAATCCAACCTTTTTTTCCCACATCTAAAGTGTGATGAAATGATGGGAGTGTAATGAAGATATATACATATATATCTTCCCACGTACAATGTTTTGTCAACCTTAAATCTTTCCATTTCAAAAGTGTGATGAAAGACTTGAGTTGAGTTTTATTTTGGGTTTAAAACAAATTTTTTTTTTTAAAAAAAAATGGTTAACCAGGCGGGTCGACCCGTGAAACCCGTTGGGTACCCGATTTGGTGCCACGTGGCCGACCCGCCTACCCGCCAGGTCACCTAACCCGTCCGAACCGCGGGTTAGGGTTAGGGTCACCCTCCCCGGGTTGTCGGACTCGTGGCCATGTCTAGTACTGTAAAAAAAAATGTTAATTTAAATCATTGTACTAATTAAGGTATTTATAACTATAACTATATTATAATTAAAATGTATTGGAGCCTAATTAAGTTTGGTTGGACTCGAATGCATTTTATAAACGCCCTCAAGATATTTGGAATAATGGATTGCTTAGCTATAGAAAACGATAACGATTTCATATGGATTAATTGCTTGAGTAGATGAATATAAATTTCATGGATTTTTCCTGGTGGCGTTAATTTGTTTTTTGATGCAATAACATGCATTTTTATTGTTTTGTTTAATGCAATGCATTTTTACTGGAGTATGTGCTCATTATAAATCTAAAATGCATAGTGTATATATACGTGTCTGGACAATGGATGATTTTATCCAGTAAAATTATTCGTATATAATAATTTGATTATTTATATATATATATGTGTGTATATATATGGGATATATCTAGTTTAAATAACTATTACGGTGTAAAATGTGAATATATTGATTATTCGTATATAAAAAAATAATTATTCGTCTAATGTAATGTAATTATTCATATATAATAACAATATTTTTATATGAAAATTATTCGTTAGTTGCATCATGATTATTCGTATGAGTTATATATTAATATTTATGTTGTTACATACAAATAGTTTTTCTCTTCAAAATTTCCTATAAATCTCAGTCGTAAATCTTCTTAATCTTGTGCTCCAGATTTGTTCACTTACATTGTATGTGCGCGCGGGCGCATGCGCGACACGTGTGTATGTGTGTAGATCATCTGTACACAACTCGTATGGTGTATCATGTTAAAAAAATTTGGATCATTGAATGAAGTAGATATTAAAAGTAATTTATAATTATTCGTTGATATTAGATCATTATTCAAAAATAACTTAAGATCGAATATGAAATTATTTATTGCTATTCGATTATTATTCGTATGTAAATACATGTGAATACTCATTCTTGTATGTTTGTAAAGATGAATAATTATGTAAAATAGATTATACATGTGGACACCGTAAAAGTTTTATACAACCGAACCATATCTCTCTCTTTCTTTATGTCTATCTATATATTAATTTTGTAATTTATGATTGATAAGGTCATAGGTTTTGAAGTGTGCATGCATGTTTTCTAAAAGTAGTACTAAGCGGCTGAAAAGATCACTACAAATACATTGAATTCTATACACACAACGCCACCCACTGAATGGATCCAAAAGTTCACATTTTGCCATTAATTTTGGAATGGAGAGGATTGTAATCCATAGTAAATTATCGAATCGATTAAATTTAGACATTTTAGTAAAATGTCTAAATATTCCCAATTTGTGATTAATAAAAATTCTCAACTTTAAAGGTTTAAATTGTACAAATCACTTCTATTTTGACCTAAATTAGTCCAAATATTTGATTTTATTATTTTGATACTCTCAATTCAATCAATTTTAGACATTTTGCATCCAGAGAATAGCAATTTGTCTCATCTCACAATCCCCTTTGGACTGGAGATGAGGGACATCAAAAGTGAGCGATTTCACCTTTTAAAACAAGAAATTTGTGATTAATATAATAGAAAATTGGGCCAGGAGACCCAATTTTCCCCCCCAATTAACCCATTACCCACCGAGTAGTCCAAATTAACCGATTGTCCTCCCAAATAATTTTATTGTACATCTTCTCTCTTTCCCTCTCTTCTTCTTCTTCTTCAGTTTGTCGTTTCTCTTTCGCTATTTTTCTTTGGTTCGAACTGATTATCGTCTCCTTTGTTACTAGCGATCGTTGGTTTATATATATACTTGCAATGGCTGAATCGATCGAGGAATGTATGTCGAGGTTAGTGTTGGGGCTTCGTTGTTAGGGTTCTCTTCGTTTTTCATTAACTTGTTCATGAACCTAGTTTAATCCTTTGTATTGTCGTCTATCATGTGTAGGATCTTCCTTTTCTGATTTAGAAATCTATAAAAGAATGTTCAATGTGAGTATTTTGCTTTTGATTTTTCCAATTTTTAATTTTGTTCGTTGTCTTTGCCTTTCTTGGTGTTTATTGTGTGTCGTGTGTTCATGTTTATGGTCTGTAGGAAATAAGATATTGGTTATCTACTGAAGAGAGATTTTCTTTACGGAGTAATTCTTACTCATACCTTGAAGTATGCTAAATCATCAAGGAAGGGTTGTTAGCTTATGATATTCAGCAACTTAAGAATAGTTGTTTAGGATTAGTCTTTCTTGAAGGGTCAGTTGCATTTTAATTTTAAATTAGTACATCAGATGGTAATGCATGAAATTGTAACAAACAAAGATATGGAAATAACACTACAAGAAAAACTGTTTATCGCAACGACTTCTTGCAACGACATTATTATTGTCGTTGCAAAAGATGTTTTTTTTTGCAATGACTAAAAAATGTCGTTGCTAAATATTGTTGCAATAATACAGAATTTCATTTTTCCACCTCCCCTAATTTTGGCGGGTGGTATGAAATTTGAATTATATGTTTTGCAACGACATTATCGTTACAATATGTCTTTCATAAGTAACACAACGATTAGTTTTATCGTTGCTATACATTAATTATTTTTGGCGACGACAATTTCCGTTGTTAAAAATCAAATAACAATGTAGCAAGAAAAGGTTGTTGCAAAAAGATAAACAAAATTATATATAAGAAATAAAAGAAAATACTAACATCACTAAAAAAAATTTAAAAAAGAGAAAACCCCCAAATCTGGCCCCAAATGCAAGTATGAAACCCTATCCCTCGTTTTACCCATTTGTTTCCCTTCGTCTTCAAAGTTCAAACTAGTTCTACTGGGTGACGTTGAAGATTCTTATTTCTCTCCCGACTGAGTTAGAGCCTCCGATGGCAAACGTCGGTGTTGTATAGACGGAGTTGGAGTTCCGCCGTGAGATCGACGAGCTCAAGCGCCAAAGCCCACATCTCCGACGTCAAGATATTAGGCTACGAGCTCAAGCGCCAAAGCCCACTCCCGCAGTATATACGGGAATCTCTCTCTCTCTCTCTCTCTCTCTCTTTCTCTCTCCAGCCTTTCTTCGCCACCGTCCGCCCTGACCTAGTCCTTCCTCCCTCTTCGTCGAACGTCAGAGGTGCAGCTGTTGTCCAGACCTTATCTACCGCACCTGGCTCCACTCCAAGTTTGATGAGTTCGCTAATTTGCTCGTTGAGGTTGCGATTTGCTCCAACTGTGATCAAACACTCGACGTGAGTTTGTTCTTTTATCATAAAAGTTCTTATTTTATTGATTTCGAATTTTGATTTTTCTGGTTTTGCATTTTAATTTCTTCTTGATGATATGATGTCATGTTACTTTTGTTAGTGGCCGACATGTAGTTGATTCAATTTACATTGAACTTGTACAAAGCAACTGTAATATCTATTTTTGAACTTGGATATGATGTGTTGGACTCAATTATGGAGCTTGTCAATTAAGCTTGGGAATAGGGGAAGTTTTTACTCTCATTTGTACCATAAGCTTCTACCGAATATTGTGAGAATGCATAAACCTTTGAATTTTGTCATCTAGTTGCTTTGTCATGTGAACTCACTCTATTTTGTAGGTGTATTCATCTTTACTTATTGAATTCCTAATAGAACTGCTTGCTTCAAAGTACTTCAATTTGTTGATATATGGTATGCTAATGATCCCCTTTATGGTTTCTCTGTGTTATTGGTTGTATTGCATTTACTCTGCACTTTTAGTTATCATCCGTCTTTACTTGCTATTGTTTAATCCATTTTTTGGACAATAATACCTTAATGTCGTTGCTTTTACAGTTTTACAGCATATTGTAATTAGTAATTCACATGGTACTGTACAATTCCTTTTTCTTTTGGAAATTAAACTAATTTATGAGTTATTTTATTTGGATTTTAAAGGACCCTGGTATATTTCTATGCGGGTGTATTTTGTTATTCAGTTGCAAAATTGTCATTCTTCAATCTTAGATTGTCATTAAGTTAAGAACCTTTCAAGCTTGATTTTGGTTTGTACGATATGAAGCCTGAGTAACCAAGGATGGCTCATGTAGCTGCTACAAATTCTATTCGATTGTTGCACTTTCTCTAAAAGTATTATCTTTTTTCGTACAATTATTTCACATAAATCAGTTTTGATAAGCTAGCTAAAACCTTGGAGATTGGGAAGAGCACAGGTTGTTTACCTTCTTTGTTGATGTTATTTATTGTACAATTACATGTGGATATAGCGTACTTATTTTGTTGGAGAAGAAAATTAATCTGGATTGTTCACATTTTCTATAGGTGGAAAAAAATATTTGGTGGTGATGAGAACCATTTTGAATCAAGGTAAAGTTGAGTTTTATTTTTCCATCTTATTGCTCTTTTAAAAGTTAACCCCCCCCCCCCCCCCCCCCTCCTGGCATCGCCTTGTGGGCTAAGCTTATTTGTTTATGCCCTTGTAAGAAAGGAAACATTGTAACGGTTAACTTGTAGTTTGTTGTTGTTGTTTGGTCTACAAGGTAGTTGTAGTTCAGTTATGTGAACACATGTTGAGTTATACTGTCAATCAGACCTCTTCATCTATGAGCGTCTTCAGCATCACAGTTGTGTGTATCTACCCACATTAATTGTAACACAGTTTTACCTGTGTAACCGACCCTACTCTTAAAGGTCATGCGTTGTCGATTGCAATTGCAGGAGGCACATGATCTGTTTTTGGAAAATTATGTGCCTAGATTAGGTTGCACTACACGTTGCACATTTTTTTTTGAGTCTTGACTAAGATCATGCTTGAATTTTTCTATCCACATCTTCTGTATCTCATAACATGAAGTAATGTTACTTTGCACTGTTTTTAAAAATTTTCAGAATGCTAAGGTCGATGGAATTCAAGAGTAATGAGCATGCAGATGTATGTCATGGTAGGACTTTTGTGTCTATTTATCATCCATCAATGTCTTCACCTATCCCAAGAAAACCACTAAACATCAATGGGGATAAATTTGAAGCCTTAGAGCAGCTAATACAGGTTCAGAAGAATCAAGCTTCTAATTTGGAGGTAACTACACATAGTGGGGCTATTTAAATGAATATTTATATTATAACGGTTATCAAGGTGTAATTGTGTGATGTATCATGTCTTTCTAAGCCTTGGTTGCCTCTTTAGACTAAATGGAATCATATTGGGTTTTCTTTTCTTTGTGGTTATACCATACACAGCTATAGATGGGTATGCTAGTCTTAAGACAAATCATGCTTCATGTGTTAACCATTTCTTAAATCTATTGACATTTCAGGTGCATTTATTTTTCATTACTATCTTCCTAGATCAGGAAGAGCAACTGCCAAATATGGTGTCTTCAAATCTATCACTTGTGCTAACCATTTCTCAAATCTATAACATGTAAGGCTTTTACCTCTTGGCCAGTGTAGACTCCCTCTCCCCGGTGGCTTGATGGAAAGATTAGTTATAAAATCTAGTTTTGCATATTTTTCATGTGCATTTAGTTTAGTTTCATGCATCATTTTAGAGTAGTTTAATTGTCTTTTTTTTATGTGTTTTCTGTATTATTTGTGATTCAAATATCTACACAAGTGTTGTTCGTGTTTTTTAGGTATGGGTCGTTGATTCGAGGTGAATTGCATGCATCTAATGGAAGGGGATTGAAAGACAAGCAAAAGAGACGGGCCATGAAGAAAGCATATCAAGTGAATCACTCTATGGAGCTCAAGTGACGTCCCACGACTGATGGGAGACCTTCACGAGTCGTGACAAGTGGATTTGGCTATTTTGTGAGCTGCTGAGAAGTCTCACGACTCGTGGGATACCCTTCACGAGTCGTGGCAGGGCCAATGGGATTTTTGCAACGACAATGGGCTTTTTGCAACGACTTTTTACCGTTGCCAAAACCTGCTTTTCTTATAGTGTATGTTTTAAAGTTGATGGGTTCGTTGCTCGTTTTTCTTTCCTTGAGTTTCATGTCATAATTGGTCTTCCAATTATTGAATATGATCATTCTCCTCTCAATGTTGTTACATTTAAAGAGTTTTTTCGGCAAGGCCAAGGTCTCATATGTAGATGTACTTTAGATTTTTAGAGTTGAGCCTAAAAAATCTTCAAAAAAAAAAATAGTGGTGGCTAAGCTTTTTATTATTGTGAAGGTATTGTTATTTAAACGTTATAAGGTTGTGAGCTTGAATCATCTAGCGCTTGCATGTGATGCTAATTTTTTTGAAAGATTTCATTGGGGCCACAAATTTTATCGTGTCTTGTTTAAATGTTTAAGAAAGGTTTCTTTTATTGAGATGGGTGTCAAAGCTAGTAGGATATATGAGATGCTTGGATATCCTCTAGCATTCCAGGTGAATTTTTTGTTTCCTTTTGGATTTTACTAATTAGTTTAAACAGGTTTTTTGGAAGCGTTTTCTTATATTGCTGAAAAATTAGGGTGTACTTTTAAATATGTTCACAACGACCCAACCTATTTACATTGGATGTGGCAAGAAGGGTCCGACCTAGTAGTTTATTTGGTGACCCGCCGGGTCAGACCCTTCTTGCCATGTGTCCCGATCGGACGGATTGACCCTTCGACCCTCTAACCCGTCGAATGATCCGAACCTGTAAACCCATGGAATTTCCAGGTTAGAGTGTGGGTCGTCTTCCCCCGACCCTTAATCCGACGAGTCGAACTTGTTGACCGACTGGGTCGGACCCGGGGCACGCCTAACTAGCATCCCTCACAAATAGCTCCACCCAAAGGCGGAGCCAAGATGAGGAATGGGGGAGCACGTGCCCCAGGCCCTCCCCTCATTCAACAAATTACCTAGGTGTATTCTCCTTGTCGCTAGCTTCGTTTTGATATATAATACGTCCTAATCCGACATCTGAGTAAAAAGTTATGAATGTTTGAAAATTGTATGTGTATTAGTCACTTTAATTTTATTTCAATAGACTATAATACTTTTATATTTTACTTAAATTGCGATTCACGTATTATAAATCATCTCGAGAGCTTCGAAACCATAGGTCATATTACTTATTTTGATAATTTGGTAAGAAGTTACACAAGTTAAATTTTTTTATATCCAGTTATACACTATTACATGTTAAGAATACAACAAGTTAAATACTGACTCAATGTTTATTTATTGTATTTTATATCCTTATTTAGTTAGTTTTCTTTTATTCGACTATTTAATTAATTTATTTATATTTCTTTATATTTTTAATTAGGGATGTTATATGAGCTGAATAGCTCGAGCTCGGCTTGAAAAAAGCTCGACTCAAGCTCATTCGCTTACCTAAACAAGCCGAGATTGAACCTTATTTTAAGCTCGGATGAAAGCTCGACTCGTTTGATTTAAACTCAAATAGCTTGAATTTTATGAAATTTCTAAAATTTTCTATAAGTTAATATGTTATGATCAAGTAAAATTAAAACTGCTTAAAGCTCGAAAAAAACTCGGTTCGAGCTCTTCATTTATGTACTAAAACAAGCCAAGCTTGAACCAAAAAAAAAAAACTCGTTTAAAAATTAGGCTCGGCTCGGCTCGAACTCGTTTAACAAATGAACCAAGCTTGAACATGCCAAGCTCGACTCGTTTGGCTCGAATAACACCAATATTTTTAATGCAGAAAAAATAACAGAATTTTATCATAAATCGAAGTCATGTTATCTTAAAATAACATCATTTAATTTATAATTATCATATATAATATAAATCGTTATGCTACTTTAATCTAAAACGGCACCGTATATATATAATCGTGTCCCGCACTAAAAAATTCCTGGCTCCACCCCTTAATCTAAAATATGAGAAGCTTCCACAATTTGCCAACTCAATTCCAACTTAGGCATACATTATAAAATTCAAAATTTTCGATAAGGAGGACTTGCTATATATGAAAGCTAATAACGAACGAGTTAGAAAAAGAGTGGACAAATGATGACTAAGTGAAGGTTAAGACAAACAATGGTGTCTTTAGATCAACTAAAGAGACAGAAATATTTACCAAACATACTCTAATTGTCAACTGCCCAATAAAGCACTACATTATATATCTAAATGCCAATTTCTTTTGACTTTAATTTCACATATGTAATTTCATTTATTAATTTTCCAATTTACTTATGGTTTGTGTGTATATAGTCAATAATTCTTTTCCCCCCCTTCAAAAGGATCGATCGGTCTGTACTTTGTGTAGCTACTTGTCGCACATTCAACACGATATCCAGAATGGATTGAACTAGCTTGTAAAGTTCAAGTCAGGACTGTTGTTTGTCGTTTAATTACGCTTAGTTTCTTGCTTCCAACTAATTAATTCATATGTGTTAAGGTGTGAAAAGAAAGTACATGTCTCACATCAAAATAGTGAAACTCAGGTTTATTATATAAAGTCGGTAGACTATGTGTCCGTATGTGGCGGGGTTAAAAAAGTGACTAATATTTATAAACAGGTTAAATTATAATTTTGTGTGAAATAAAGGTTAAAAGATTATGGAATAATATAAACGTCGTATTGAACGAAAAATAGTTTATTTGTATTAAGTGGAGTTTATTTGGTTGTTAGGGGTATTGTGGTACTATGAAATCTAGAGGATTAAGCTCTAGATCTCACATTAGAGACGGAACACCAAACTCTCCACTGTAATGGAGGTGAGAGCTTGGAGAAGAAGTAACAGATTTTGGGAACTTTATTTGTATTGAATATAGAACCCAAAAACATACAAATGCTTAACCCTGTATGCCTATATATATACACACACGTGCTAACTACAGGCTAACCATGAGTCGTAACAACCCTATAACAAACTCGAGTGTTGTAACTCGACTACACTAACTCGACTACTTAACTCGACATAGCCAGTTAGTCGATATAATGTACACATGCTAACCTCTCTACATCCCCCCTCAAGGTAGACGCGGGTGATCGAAAACAAGTCCAAGCTTGAGAGATAGGAACAGGTGTGCTGCTGGGCATCAAGAGGTTTTGTAAACAGATCAGCTAACTGGAGATTGGAGGACACATGAACCGTGTAGATCAAGCCTTCTTGAACCAATTGTCGCACAAAATGACAATCTATCTGGAGATGCTTGGTGCGCTCGTGGAATACAGGATTAGCAGCGAGCTGTTGGGCTGCACGATTGTCACAACACAGAGGTATAGGCTTAGGGATAGTAATGCTAAAATCCTGTAGTAAGCCATCCAGCCATATGATTTCCCCAGATGTAGTCGACATTGCTCGGTATTCACTTTCTGCAGTCGACTTTAAAACAATCCTTTGATTCTTTGTTTTCCAGGAGATCAAGGAATCTCCAAGGAAAACGCAATAACCCGTAAGAGAACGACCAGTATACATGCAGCTTCCCCAATCTGCGTCTGAATAAGCTTTGAGAGCCAATTGAACATTGCAAGGATAGAACAAAGAACAATTTAGGGTACCCTTTAAGTATCTCAGCAAAAATAGGCCGGCGGTCTTCATATGGGGAACGCGAGGGACGGACAAGAATTGTGTTAATTGCTGGACTGAGTAACCAATGTCAGGCCTGGAAACAGTTAGGTAAAGGAGTTTCCCGATTAGCAAACGATATGACTCTGGATCCGGAATCAGCTCCCCATCGTCTAGATTCAAATGTAAGCCACGCCGCATAGGGAAATTAGCAGCTTTGCAGTCCAACAGATGAGCATTAGTGAGCAAGTCAAGAACATATTTCCGTTGATTCAAGCGAATTCCAGAAGCTCCACGAGATATCTCCATCCCAAGGAAGTAACGAGCAAGCCCGAGATCTTTAATTGTGAATGCAACATCCAATGACCGTTTGACTTGAGCAATTTCAGCCTCATCATTTCCAGACAGAATCATGTCGTCCACATATACGAGGGCCACTGTGATCATGGATCCCAATTTCTTCACGAAAAGAGAGTAATCCTGTGTGGAATGAGTGAAACCACAACCAACAAGGTGCTTGGTGAGCTCAAGGTTCCACTTTCGACTGGCCTGCTTGAGACCATACAAGCTTCGTTTCAACAAGCAAACCTGACCCGGAGAACCCAATTTGTAGCCTTGAGGAAGTGTCATATACACTTCTTCGTCCAAGTAACCATGGAGGAAGGCGTTGTTGACGTCTAGTTGGTGTAGAGGCCAAGAGAATGAAGCTGCTAGAGCCAGTAATGTTCGGACTGTGGAAAACTTTGCTACCGGAGAAAAGGTATGTTTGTAATCCTTTTCTTTAACTTGGTTATATCCCTTGGCAACCAACCTTGCCTTATATCTTTCAACCTCTCCATTAGGCCGAAACTTTGTTTTGAAGACCCACTTACAACCTATTGCCTTCTTGTCTCTGGGCAAAGTAGTGAGAGTCCATGTGTGATTAGCCTCAAGAGCAGTGAGTTCCTTTTCCGTGGCTTCTACCCAAACAGTGCTCTTACTTGCTTGCTCATAACAAGAGGGTTCAAGAACTGATAGAATACTAAAAAAGAATGTAACATAATCTGCTGAATGATCTGTGAGATCCTCAACCTTCAAGACATGGAATGCTTGAGAAAAGGATTCTGATGCCTCCCCAGTGCCTTGTGGGTGCCGGGTGGGTAGGTTGTTGCACACATAATCCTGATGTCTAGATGGCCTGAAAATAGGCCTATGAAGCCTCTGTGGTGGGTGAACAGCAACTGAGACAACAATGGGAGGTGTAACACTTGGAACTGAATCTTCAGCAACCATGTCTAACTCCTCTGAGAACCCAGATGAGTCAAGAGAAGGAGATGTCGAGTGAAAAGATAATGAAGGTGATATAGAGCCACTAGGAGATGGTTGTGGAGGAGGTGGTGAAATGATCACAGAGGGTGAGGGTGAAGCAACAGGTTCAGCATCACAACCAAATTGGACAAAATGGAGAGAAGATTGGGACACGGGTGCAGCAATTACAGGCCCTACTTGCTCTCTGAAAGGGAAAACCTTCTCCTGGAATATCACATGTAGAGCTGCAGATAACTTGTGGGTCTCAAGGTCATAGACCTTGTATCCTTTCTGACCAGGAGGGTACCCAACCAAGACACATTGTCGAGCCTTGGCCTCAAATTTCGTCCTCTGAAATGAAGGGATCAGGACAAAACACAGGCATCCTATGACTCTTAATGAGTCATAAGAAGGTTTCTTCAGGAATAGCACTTCATATGGAGACTTCCATGAGAGGATAGAAGATGGAAGGATGTTGATCAAGTGTGTGGCAGACAAGATTCATTCACCCCAGAACTTCATGGGAATGTTGGCATGGAGGCGAATAACACGAGTTGTCTCTAGCAAATGTCGATGCTTTCTCTCAGCACGACCATTTTGCTCAGGATTTCCAGGGACAGTTCTCTGATGGATGATCCCTTTGCTTAGCAATAACTCCTGCACTCCCTTTTGAACGAATTCAGTTCCATTGTCTGAGCGGATGATCTTCACCTTGAGATCAAATTGAGTTTCCACAAACTTTAGAAAATTATGAACTAACATGAACATCTGATCCTTATATCTAAAAAGGAAGGTCCAAGTGCTACGTCTGTGGTCATCTACCACTGTCAGGAAGTACTTAGACCCACACATGGATGGTGTCCTGTATGGTCCCCAAACGTCCATGTGTACGAGCTCAAATGCTCGTGAGGCTCGAGAATTGCTTCTCTGAAAGGGCAACCTGTGGTGCTTGGCCAAGGTGCAAGAATCACAGTTAAACTGAAGTGGCAACACATTCTTGCAGACATTCAAGTGTTGGAGTTTAGACAAAGAACCATGTCCTAAACGGGCATGCAGCAAATCAAAGGAGGTGTCTATAGTGTCAACCTTACATGATGCAAAAGCATCTTTATTCCTGTCTGTAACTCTCACAGCAGATGAAACATGGGAACTCACTTGTTCCTTAGGAATGCAATGAAAACCAGTAAACCTGTAGAGACCATTGCTTCTGTCTCCAGTGGCCAGCACTTGCCTAGTTGAAGTGTCCTGCAGAACACATTTGTGTTTGTAAAACATGAACACCTTGTCATAACTATCAAGCAACTATGAGACAGACAACAAACCGTGCTTAAAGGATGGCAAGTAAAGAACATTCTTAAGCATCACATGCTTGTTCAACTCTATTGTCCCTGAGTATAAGACAACCTGGGTGTAGCCATCTGGTAACCCAATGACAATAGGCTGAGGCAAGGGATCAAGCTCCTTGAATAAGCTCTTATCAAATGTGATGTGGTTCGTAGCTCCTGAATCCACTATCCACACTTGATGCTTATCCATGGGAGACCTACTACAACTAAGATGAGAAGAGACATTACCTGCAAAATTCATTGCCCCCTGGACAGATGGATGACCGGAATATGATGCAGGAGACTTCCCTTTCATCATTTTCATAAGCTCATTGAACACAACACTGACAAGCTGTGTATCTAGCTTTTGTTCGAACCTGAGACTGCCTGAATTCACACTAAAAGCATCACCATCAAGCGGAGTGTCAAGCTGTGAAACCTCCTGAGAGTAACATGCAAACCGAGTATCAGGACCTTTCCCTTTAGGGCCCTTGTACCAGTCGGGGTACCCCACCGGCTTGAAACAGGTCTCTCTGAGATGACCTTTCTCTTGGCAGAAATCACACTTCCTTTCTACTTTAGCTTTCTTGCTATCACGCTTGTAATCTCCACCCTTGGATTGTTGAGAGCTATGTCCAGTGGACTGACGACCAGCTGCAAGCACATCATGTGAGCCCTGTGTAACTCCACTTGTGATCCCTTTCTGCCTTTCGATCTGCATAACCATATGGTAAGCCTTATTGACTATAGGCAAGGGTTCCATAGAGAGAATGTGACTTCTAACATTCTCAAAAGCATCTGAGAGCCCCATGAGGAACTGCATTAGCCTGCACAGCTACAGCGAGTAATGGTGCCACACTTGCAGATCGGATATCCTTCAATCGACCGGAGCTTGTCCCATATTTTCTTGAGCTTGCTGTAGTAGACGACTATGCTTTGATTCTCCTAACGGACATTGCACAGCTCCTTGTATGTGCATCTGATAGATCAGCGGTGCATGAAATTCAGCGAAGCGTTTCTTGATCTCTACCCAAAGCTCTTGAGCGGACTGAGCGTGCATAAAATTCTCAGTGAATTCACTCTTCATTGAGTTCAAAATCCAACTCATAACCATCAGGTCACACCTAATCCATCTCTCATAGTCCTCTTCATCCTCATTTGGTTTCTTACACATTCCATTCACAAATCCATATTTCATTTTTGCTCCTAAAGCCATACGAATGCTCCTACTCCAGCTAAGGAAATTGACGCCATTGAATTGTGCAGAAACAAGGATCATACCTGGATGATCAGAGTTGGCGAGGAACAGCGGATCCAGGTTGTTGCTTCCAAAGTTCGGTTGGCGATCACCACGATTTCCATCATTAGCGTTAGAAACTTCCTCCATTGTTAGCGACTGCATCTCAGCTTCCAAACAGACAAACCGAAAATGGCAGATCTAGGAAAATGGAACCAGAAAACACGAAGAACTCCAAAGCGAGAATTGACCGAGCTCCGATCAAAACACCAAGTACCAACGACAAATCTAAGTCAGGATCTGACCGTTTTGCTCTGATACCATATGAAATCTAGAGGATTAAGCTCTAGATATCACGTTAGAGACAGAACACCAAACTCTCCTATGTAATGGAGGTGAGAGCTTGGAGAAGAAGTAACAGATATTGGGAATTTTCTTTGTATTGAATATAGAACCCAAAAATCTCAAATGTAAATTTAATTAGATAATTTGGCCCTTAAACTTGAATGCATATGGAAGCAGCCGCACCGGCTAGATAGCCTAGATGATTTGATCGATCATCGATTAATTAGGCCTAAACTCTTTGATAGCAACCCATAGAGATCTCAATTAATTAACGTAATTATCTAGTCTGAAATGGAACCCCAAAATCTCAAATGTAAACAAAGTTTGGTTTAAGTTGTTGAATAAATTAGGTCACCAATGTAATAAAAGTATAGCATAAATATTAAGGCAGCTATACCGGTGTGTTTGGATGTATTGTAAAAGTTAAAAAAAGAATTGATTTTATTCCATTCGGTATAGGTTGTTTATTATTCAAGCATCCTTTTTTTTTATATATGATGATCAAATTAAAAACTATATAAAACATCTCTTTTTATATATATTTTTTTTTGACAATTTCCTACTTATTAATAGTAACCACTCCATCAGTTCGGCAAACCATGTCATTTTACTATTTATACACGTTTTGTAGGGATAAAAACTATATAAAATATCTAGATTTTAATAATTTCTTTTAAGTTTTAACAATTTCATAATTACTATTAATAAGCACGACTTGTTAAAAAAATTTATAAAAAAATGAATATTTTATATAATTTTTATCATTCTAAAGAAACGTGCATGAATAATATACGACATATTTTGTCGAACGAGGGAGTAAAAAGTTTATAAAGAAAAATGAATATTTATATAATTTTTATCATAAAAAAACATGTATAAATACAAATAGTAAACGATGTGTTTATCCGAACGGAGGGCATATAACTTTTACTTTTATTATTTCCTTCCACCAATTTTACAATAATCTTATCAAAAGTTGAATTGTATATATGAAATGAAACTACATACCTTTGGTTTACATGTAATTTCTATCTCTCATCTCCTAATTGAATTCACTAAAATGAGATTAACACGATCAATCATCTCCTTCATCAATTATTCTATAACATCAGCTTAAATTTATAATATGAAATTAAAACTAATCACTATCTGGTTCTGGTATATATATATTCTCGATCTCGTTTTACGAGCGATATATATGATATATTGTTATCTAGAAAATGTTACTTGAAACGCTGATGTCAAACACGCTCTAAACTGATCACGTCCAGAGGGGATCCCAGTTAAGGCTGCAGTTATTTTCGACGTAGAAATTCATCGGAAAACTACTCGAAAACAACTGCGGATCGATGTCAACAACTTGTTGCAATGGCGAGGAGGGAGACGAGGGGCAGGGGAGGAGGTCTGCCTGATCGGAGCTAGCGGCAGGGCTGAGGGTGTTGCTGGCGGCATTGGCATGAGCGACGTCGACGTCCATGCAGAGGAGGGCGAGGAGGTTGGCCTGCTGGCCGTGCATTTTGAGGATCTCGGCTTGAGCCATGGCTAGCTCGGCTTGCAGCTCGCTCACCTGCTTCTGGAGCTGCCAGATGGAGCCGGCTGAGCCGTACACTGGGTCCCGCACTCTCGCGTTCGCCTCGTAGACCATGCTGCTTACCGCGTCCGCTCTTTCTGACTCCGGAAGCTCCTGTAGTTGGGAAAGACCGTTACAGCATATATTAGGAATAATCTAATCAACTTTAAATTTTATAAATTATACATATGTTGTTGAAAAAATGTTAATATTGCTTAAAACATGATAATCGAAAAAAATTAATTTAAAATAACTCACCCAATGGCAATAAATTATTAAAAACTCCTTTTTTTATATATTAGGGGAAATTAAGTTTTTATTTTTATATTACTGTCAGAAGTTTTTTTTCACTTTATCCGGAAAAAGGGGTTATTTTTATTATTACTCACTCCGATTTTTAATATAAGGCATTGGAATTTTATGCACGTAGTTTAAGGAGCTTAGAAGTATATAAAATATTAATGTTTTTTATTTTATTTTTTTACATTATAATACTTATTACTAATAAGTATTATAATGTAAAAAAATAAAATAAAAAACATTAATATTTTATATAGTTTTAAGCTCTTTAAACTATGTGCACAAAATTCCAATGCCTTATATTAAAAATCGGAGGAAGTATTATTTTTTTTTATAAAAAAAACAGATATTTTGATTAAAAAAATAATAATAATAAAAAGAAAGAATGTGGGTACCTGAAGGAGCTTGATGATGTTGCTGGCACCAAAGACCTTGTGAGCAATGGTGAACTTGAGGGGGTCGGTGGGCGGGAAGTAGGGAGCCAGCACGCATTTATCAGCACACCTCCGCCTGAGGATCTTGCAGGCGGCGCAGGGGCTGAGTATGAGGGGAGCACCGCCTGCCGATGGCGGGGAAAGTGGTGGCGGGGGAGTGCTGGTGTTGCTCAGTATTGGTGATGAGGAGGATATGCTCTGTTCACTTATCATATTCTCTTCCACTAAGTATATTTTTAGTTTTTTGGAGAGACAAATTAAATTAGAGAGGGATTGAAGTTGAGAAGGGTAAGTGAAGGTGTGGGGATATATATACTGAAAAACTGAAAGTGGGGCCCATGGATGAGAACTGAGTGTGTATACGTTAGTACTGAGTCAATGTTGGACAAGCTTTGGAGAACCAGACTCTAGTTCCGTCACGCAAACTCTGCTTTGACGTCATCCCACCAATAAATAACTAAAAGTTCGACCCCTCTTAACAACCATTAAATTATTTCAGGAATAATTTTAATTTTTAAAAATATATTTATGTTATATGTACTTCTATTTTTATGTTTATAAATTTATTGTAAAAAAATTCATTAAAATTTTTTATAAAATTAAAAAATCAATTATATGAGAAACAAATTTTATGTATCAACATGTGGAATGTAAATACATTTTCTTTAAATTTTTTAAAATAAAATTATTCCCAAAATAATTTAAAAGGAGTTGTAGAGGATCCCGGCTCATGACCAATGAGAAATTTGGTGTGTGATTTTTTTTTTAACTGCGTGCAACTTGTAACTTGTTGAATCTCCCTTTGAATAGAAAGCTTTGTAACATTATTGATAATCAGATAATGGTTTGTCTAACATATTTATCTTATATATAGATTAAATATTTATGTTCCTTAGTTACTTAGTTCTCAATTTGAAATTTTGAACAAAAGTTTTGCATTTTTATCTATTACGGAATTAGTGAAAGTAGTGTACATCTTAGATATAATTTGTGTAAAATAATTTCCCTCAACGAAAACTTAGTTTATTTTAAAAAAATCAATCAATAAATGAAAATATAAAGGGTAAGCTGCGCGCGTACAGCCCTTCGGGTGGGATACGTTGGACCGTACTTGACACTTTGGTATTGGTATTAGTATTAAATTAGTACGATTCTTGCGTCAGTATTTTTTTAAAAACTAAAATATTATAGCCAAATTTGCTAAAATAACCCCTTTGGGTGAAACCCTTGCACGTCTAACCCCATCCGGAAAAAATTTGTAGAATTTCGGATATCCGGTTTTTTGGTTCAACCGGTAGCCCGTTGCAAAGATAAAAGGAAGAGAGAAGGGGATTTGAGGCGGGCGAGAAAGGAGGGAGAAGGAAGGGAATCGAGGCGCGACGCAGGCGGAGGCGGAGGGCTCAATGGGAGGGCTCCGCGCTCCAGGCTCAGTGGGAGGCACCGCGATGATGCCCCGTCTCCCCTCTCGGGGCTCATCTGCCTCCTCTCTCTCCCCTCTCCTGATTTGACCAATGGAGGCGCCGATCGGCAATGTGCTCCTGGATCCCCATCGCTCGCCCTCACATCCTCCCGCGCTCAGCTCTGAACAGGTACGCTCTTCTTCCCACGATTCCAACTCTTCTCTCTTCTCCTTCTTCAGGCAATGTCGACTCATCGATTCCAGGTACGCTATTCTTCTTCTCCGCTCCTGGATCCGAGATTTCGGGTTAGGGTTTCAGGTTAGGGATTTTAATTGAATGTGTTGTTGATTTGTGATACGTAGTCGACTCGGATTAAGGATTTGCTTGAGGAATTGCAGCGAAATAGGGACAGCGAAGGCAGCGAGCGTCGAGTTAATCAGGCCGTTGTTCAGGAGTTTTTCTCAAGCATCCGCTCCATTGTTGATAGCTGTGATGACGAAGGTACACCGAAAAACTATAAATTTTCCTTTGGTTAAAATTTAGGCACACATTGGGAGGGATTTTTTTTTAATTGTCAGTGACAATTTTTTATTTTTTTTTGCCAGTAGAGTTTGGAGTATTTCTTGCTATTCAATAACTGAATTGAGATATATAGGTGTTGAAGGATTAGTTTTCCCAAGAAATAAATTTTTGGATTTCAATCCTTTGAAGAAGCACATGAACTGGCTATGAAGAAGTAATTTCAACTAGTTCTTGGACAGATTAAGGGGAATCAAAGGGAGAGATAGATTAAGCCAATTTAGTGACTGAACTAGGCACAAAGCTCTTGAAACCCAGGGCTGGTACAATCACGATTCATGCATTCTCTGTGACACAGAGCAGCCAGTAAGTTGAATGGTTCATTGGAGTTGTCATGTAGTAACTATGTTAGTAGAATGGTTCATTGGAGTTGTCATGTACAATCGAATAGACGTCATGTATATTCACGTGTCCAGCCGTTGAGAGAGTATCTTAGCTGATTTTTTTTTGCCGTTGCTGTCTAAAAAAAATCCATGGTGTTTTTATTTGGTTTTAAACTTGTGCACTAGCCTTTTTAGGTCAATCTAAACTTCTGCACTGGCCTTTTTAGGTCAATCTTTGTTTAGATTTCACACTACCTGGGTATCCCAATTAAATTTTGAAGCCTGGAGATGAGAATGAATAATTATCCATTGCCTTTTTCTTTTGTTCATTTGTAAGTTCATATGGGCTTCAATTTATTGGATCTGTTAATAACTTTAGCTTTTAACCTTTTAGGTGGATATTCATAACCTTGGGGAGTATATCTCGCTGGTAGTAGATGCCACCATAAGGAGTGGAATAAGGCGACAATTGGAAGCATTTAGGGCAGGGTTTAATGACGCAAGTCATTTCTATTCACCTGAGTTCTTTCTTTGCTTCTTTAAATTTCCTATGATGAAACAGAACAGATTTTTTATTAAGTAATTAAAACTTCAGAGTTCAGATTTATCCCTGAGATTGCTCAATGCTTCTAGTTTTTACTAGATCAAGGCAAATACATGAGACTTCTATTATATATTCTATTTGTTCTACGAGAAGGTTAATGCAGTTTGTTAGGACCTATAAATGAATGGCTAGTTGCTTAGATGCTCAGAATCAGTGATTGACCTTATCAATTGAAGGCAACAGAAGCTAGTTATTTATGACCACCTATAAATCGACAGTTTAGGAAGTAAATTCTTCCACATGAAAAATTGACAGACAATGTTTCAGCTTGTTAAAACTTGTGTTATATGGTATATGCTATGTTTCATCTTGTTAAAAGTTGTGGAATTACTTGAGTGAGGCAACCGGGCTACATCGTGCATTTGTGCAGAATTCTATTTTTCTCAATCTTTGAAAATATTGGGCATAATATTTGTTATTTTAGATTGTTATTTCTGGACTTATTCAGTAATAACATTTAGCCATTCACAAGCAGTCTTCCCGTTTTCTGCTCACAAATCTGTAATTACTTGACACGTGAATTGCATATCCCTTCTTCAGTTTCTATGGAATGAATTGAAGAGACTTATACTTTGAATGAATTGCTTATCTGCTGAATATTGTTTGATGCATAGGATGTGGTTATTGATGTGAGATTCAATGGTAAAGTGCTATGTATATGTTTGCTTGGTACTGACTTGTGCTTCCAGATTTACCAAAAAAAAAATATTGAATCATTTAGGCATGTTTTAACATAAATATTCTTCACATATAGCATATTAGCTCAATGGGAGAGCATTGTGGTCATACACAAAGATGTGGGTTCAATTCCCACGTAGGCTTATTATTCCCACGTAGGCTTATTATTCTCAATTTAACACTTTCATTTGTGCATAACGTACTACATACAAAACATATCCAAAATGGACTCTGGTAGGCTTCAGAATTCCTTCTGCAAGAGCGCTCTGAGCTCAGACAAACCGGAAATGGACTCTGGTAGGCTTCAGAATTCCTTCTGCTAAACTCCTTTTTCTTTGTGTGTGATGCTATTATTGCAAGAAAATAAAATGACAGGTAATGTTATTAACATGACAGGTTATACCCTTTAACATGACAGGTTAAAACCTTTAACATGGCAGGTTAAAACCTTTAACATGACAGGTTAAAACCTTTAACATGACAGGTTAAAACCTTTAACATGACAGGTTAAAACCTTTAACATGACAGGTTAAAACCTTTAACATGACAGGTAATGCGAATCGATCCTCTTCTCCTTAATGAAATAAAATAACATGACATGCAATGCTATGAACATGACAGGTTATACCATTTAACATGACAGGTTATAACCTTTAACATGACAGGTAACGCGAATTGATCGTCTTCTCCTTAATGAAATAACATGACATGTAATGCTATTAACATGACAGTTCATACCCTTTAACATGACAGATAATGCGAATCGATCCTCTTCTCCTTATTGAAAGAAAATAACATGACATGTAATGCTATTAACATGACAGTTTATACCATTTAACATGACATGTTATAACCTTTAACATGACAGGGGATATGTTTGACATGTCACCTACGTCACTTCACATGACAGTCAGAGTGAGTGGACTTACCCCAGAAATCATCCAAGGCTGAATTTGAAACCAAGTTCAAAAAAAAGAAGTCTAGCAAAAGAAATTATGAATAATTAACATGACCTGTAGATGAAGAGTAGTTATTTTCAGAAAGAAATAATTAAACATGAACAGAAAAATTCATTGACAGAAAGCACCAGGGATGTCTATTAGTCGAGGAACCCTAGTAGCAACAACATTTACCAAGGATGTCTTGCCTGCATTCTGAAGCCCTATTAGTGAGAGTTCCATTTCTTGCTTGAAAAAGAGGCTGCAAATATGTCAATGAAAAACGAGCACCAAAGGTTGTTTGACCCAAAAGTTCTTAGTGTTCCTGAACCAAAACTTGTGTATCCAAGAAATGAAAGAGTTCTTGGTGTTCCTGAACCAAAACTTGTTTGATCAGTGCTTTATCTATATGCCTTCTTTATCTATTCCGGTTATTCCTTCTTTATCCTATAGCTTTATTTATTTGCCTTATATATAATCTTCATTTAAAAAAATATTGATTGTGAAACGCTTGCCTTAATGAAAGAAAATATCATGACATGTAATGCTATTACCATGCCAGTTATACCCTTTAACCTGACAGGTAATGCAAATAACATGACAAGTAATACGAATCGATCCTCTTCTCCTTAATGAAAGAAAATAACATGACAGGTAATGCTATTAACATGACGGTTATAACCTTTAACATGACAGATAATGCGAATCGATCCTCTTCTCCTTAATGAAAGAAAATAACATGACAGGTAATGTTATTAACGTGACAGGTAATACCCGTTAACATGACAGGTTATTTGCTGATCTGTAATCTATAAGCGTATTCGGTAAAAGAGAGACATTGTTCGAGTTAAAGTAGGCAATGACTAAGATGGAAATCAAGTCTCATTTGAAGAGGGTTTTTAACCGAAATTCATCTTCCTTGTGTGTTGAATTCATCATAAGATGTGTTTTTAACATGACAGGTAATAGGTTTGACACGTCACTTGACGTGACAGTAATGCAATCAATTAAAGATAAAACCAATTAAAAATCAGCTAACAAAGTAAAGACAATGATTAGATTGTACTAATTAGATCACCATAACATAAATTATGTTTAATCCCAGACAGGGGCGGAAGTGCTGTTATGATCAGTAGCAGGTTACAGAAAAAATGCAGCACATCTTCCTTGATGGATTCTTCATTCTCAAGGAGCTCCCCTTCCGTATTACGCATCATGAGGATAGCATTTTTGCTCTTTGTTCTTTCACATTTCTATAAAACAATAAAGATGTCTCGATCCTCGCCCATTGTGAGCCAATGGAGCTTAGCTTTTTGCTGAACTCGAAGAGCCGAAGGAATCCGAGTGCTTCCCACAGGATGAACCACTGCTATTGCTTCCTGCTGAAAGGCCAACTGAAACAGTTATTAGCATCCCATTTTGGCAACACCAATCAGGAAAAATCTGATCAAGGCATATGATTTAGTCAAGGATACTGAATCACACATCATTGGGGCAAATTAGCACCCTTCTTACAGATTCTAATTGCTTTGGACAAATCTGTCATTGAGGTATTTATATATCTTTTCAAGTTGCTTTGGACCATAATTGCTTACTCCAACCGCTTTAACTAAGCCCAGCACGGTGAAAAGTTTTCCCCGTCAAACAAACAACTTCTCGTTGTATGATTACCGGTAGAGCAAATTCACTTTAAATCCATTAAGAAATAGAATCAATAGTCCAAGCAATATTTGCTGTTATGTTTATGAGAAACATCTAAATCAACCCCTAATAAACAACCGTCCAAGGTTCTGAAAGCACTTATCATATACAATGGCATTAACCTGAGTTTGCTGTCATATTGAAGGGCAACATCAAACACTAACCCATTTATCTAGTAAAAAGGCCAGATCCGTGAAGGCAAGGGAACTAGGAAGGAAATGGACATTTTGAAAACCACTCTATCCAAAGCAGAAAGTCACATTAAAAAATAATGCTTCCAGATAATATGATTTTAAAAGATATAATGCCAATTGAAATAAACCAATGAAGGAAGTGGTATGGTAACCTTCTCATACATTGCCAATAAACCATCCCAAACTGCCCTCTCCTGTAACGGTGCATAGTTTGCAGTAGACCAATGCAATTGCACTATCCCAATCTGTTTGATTTGCATCCGTTCCAAAGAGGTAATGCAAATTTATAGATTCTAAAGAAATGAATTCCTTTTGTCATCAGGGATTCAATTTTGAGTCAGTGACAGGATACTGAATCTGATCAAGGCATATGATTTAGTCAAGAAATTAAATCCCTCTAAACAAATGTAATCAGAACCCTTGCTATTATGAATCAGTACCCTTGCTGCTAATCAGAACCCTTAATCACGCCAACCACTGTAAACAATTTTTCCGATTTTCATTTCCGTCAATTGATTTCAGAATCAACCGTAGCAATTAGCACGACGAACTTAAAATTGTTCACACTTAAGAAACGAATTGAGATTGAAAAGGAGAAGGATTACCTTTCTTAGGTTTTTCGAGCTCCCATGGCTTCCCTCTTCTTCTGCTTCGTTACTCTCGCTCAAATCCTGCTCCAGCGCCGAGCTCTCCCTCACATCTGCACCGTCGAGCTCCAGCGCCTGCGCGCCTTCCTCCCTGTCCTTCTTGTGGAGTCGATCGGCCCTCCACTGATCAATCTCTCTCTCCCTGATTTTCTGCTATCGATTTGGGGCAAGAGAGAGGCAAAGGAAAGGAGACACCACCGGTTGCTCTAGGTAATGTTTACCGCCTGTGGTGTAATTTTTTGAAGGGGGAGGGTTAGCCCTTGCAAATTGAACCGGGTAGTGGGTTAGGCGTGCAAACCAAACCGGGGCAAGGGTCATATAGTTTAAATCCCTCAATATTATATGTAAAAATATTAATAAATATTGAGATAAAAATCAAAAAAAAAAACTTTACAATTAATGTATCTTATAATTATATCAAAAAAATTATTTTGTAAAAATCTTATATAAAGTATAATACATAAATATAGATATTTTAAATTACTCAGTAATAATAATATAAATATCATTATAACATTGTTTAAACATGATGTCTCATAAGTTAAGCAATAGTTATATTCAATGTTTTGAATTAAGCCAATAGTTAGTAAATAAATTTGAGTTAAGTCTAATAGTTATATTGGATTGAACTCAATGTTTTGAATTAAGCCCAATAGTTAGCAGAATTAAAGAAAATAGAGAATTAAAGGGAAAAGGAGAAAAAAAGGAGAATTAGAGAAAATCAAAGAAAAATGTCAAAAAAATATGATTGGTCAAGACTCCTTAAATGTCTATAAGATTGACACACCATCCTAAAATCTTATAAATTAAGAGTTTATATAGATATAGATATAGATAATTAGTAGAATTGAAGAAAGTAGAGAATTAAAGAAAAAAGGAGAAAAAGGAGAATTAGTGAAAATCAAAGAAAAATGGCAAAAAAATATGATTGGTCAAGACTCCTGAAATGCCTCTAAGATTGACACAACATCCTAAGCTCTTCTGAATTAAGAGTTTATATAGATAGTTAGCAGAATTAAAGAAAATAGAGAATTAAAGGGAAAAGGAGAAAAAAAGGAGAATTAGAGAAAATCAAAGAAAAATGTCAAAAAAATATGATTGGTGAAGACTCCTAAAATGTCTATAAGATTGACACACCATCCTAAAATCTTATAAATTAAGAGTTTATATAGATATAGATATAGATAATTAGTAGAATTGAAGAAAGTAGAGAATTAAAGAAAAAAGGAGAAAAAGGAGAATTAGTGAAAATCAAAGAAAAATGGCAAAAAAATATGATAGGTCAAGACTCCTGAAATGCTTCTAAGATTGACACAACATCCTAAACTCTTCTGAATTAAGAGTTTATATAGATATAGATAGATAGTAGAATTAAAGAAAATAGAGAATTAAAGGAAAAAGGAGAAAAAAGAAGGAGAATTAGAGAAAATAAAAGAAAAATGGCAAAAAAAAAAAATGACTGGTCAAGACTCCTAAAATGCCTCTAAGATTGACACACCATCCTAAACTCTTCTAAATTAAGAGTTTATATATACATACATACATATATATATATATATATGTGTGTGTGTGTGTGTGTGTGTGTGTGTGTGTGTGTGTGTATATATATATATATATATATACATATATGTATATATATATAGGGATTACTTCAAATGTAAAAACTCCTTATTGTGTAAAATGAGCTTAACGTGTAAAATTTCTAAATATGATGTACGTGCCCAGTATAGAAAATCAATTAACGGGCCGACCCAAACAAACGCTAAAAATTAATCTGTTTCTTTCTCCCGACTCTGTGACCTTGTAGCCATGGCGGTCGATCCAGTGCTTGAGGAAGACGACCGTCGCCCGGGAATCTTCCGATTAATGGAGCAATTGCAGAGGAGGATCGACGATTTTGCATATTCTATCTTCTCCCTCTGTTCGATATCGATTCCCTTTGTGAAGGAAGGAGTACAGGCCAGCCGTTCAGACGCTGCTTCCTCTTGGATCAATTAGGGCTTTCGGGTTCGATAGCTTAATGTCCCAATTGCTCAAGGTTAAATTGATCCGCTTGGGGTGCTTCTCTATCTATTCCATCTCTTATCAGTCAATTGCTTCTTTTGGATCGTCAGGACATTCTATTGTTCATCAACTTCCCTTTGGCTCTTTGAGGTTTGCTTTCATGTCCATGTTATAATTTATGCTGTCCTTTTTTGTGTTTGTGGTTTCAGATTGCAGGGTATTTTGCTCTCTCTCCTTGGGTCGTGCACCATGGATTCAGGCCTGATAAACTACTCCAACTGGCAGGTTAACTTTATTCTTTAGTTTCCAGAATAATTTAAATCCTCTTTAGCAGTGAACATCCCTTCTGTAGACTGTAGCTGACAAAATTTGTTGCAGGTGCTTCAACCTTCACGCTTCCTTCGAGAAATTCCACACCATTTATGTGAGGTACAGGTAAGGTACCTGGCAATTTTTTCTTGATAGCAATTACTGTGAATCATATGAATTGCTACTTAATTTTTTTGTTAGTTACTAACTCACTATTGTGTTTAGTTAGTTAAGATTAAGGCAACTGTTGAAAACAGAAGCCAGGAGCATGCGTGCAAATGTGGTGGATCATTGTGTAATATTGTGGCCAAGACATGCTCAATGTATAATAGTAACTGGTTAAAGGGTCAATACTTGGCCCATTTGATCATGGAAAAAGTATTCTTAGGCTTACGATATATAGGATATGTTGCACTTTTGTTTGTTCCCAGTTACAGTTTCTTTGGCTATTGGTTTCAAGCTTTTTCTATTAATCAGTTGCTGTTCACCAAAAGATGGATATCTCAGTTGTGTGTCTGATATTTCCTCCAATATTATTCCCAATTCAAGTATCACAATGGGGACATCACTACTATTTGATTTTGAACATTATTTTGTTATGTTTTTTTATAATATCCTTTTCGGTATTGGGATTACTTATTATTTCGTATCACCCAGATATACTAGAATTAAGAATTTTAAATAGACAATATGGAAAATTCTAACTGTTGCATTTGCACCATCAAAGTAGTCTTTAGTTGAGCCACTAAAAAAAGAAATATATATGGAACATTATTTTGTTATTGGTATTTGACTTAATAGGTCTATTATCTTTTCCTATAGTGGGTCCAGATTCTCCCTTGAGAATGTCATTCATCTTCTTCTTCTTCTTTTTTTTTTTGTCGATTTGTGTTACTTGCTTTCATTTGTTGACTACATGTCCGGGGAATAATGCACTGCAGGACCGGGTCACATCTGTGAGGACACCTGAAGTAATTAAAGATGAAGCTCTGCATGTGCAAAGTAGATGTCATGAGGATAAATGTGTGGAAAATTATCCATTTGATGGTCAAATGGCCGAAGTCCCCAAAGCAATAGAATATGAAGCTCCTTATGGAAATTTTTTCTTACAAAGGTAATATTCCAAATTGGATTTAAACATTATGAATTCCAACATATCAATGGACTTCGTTACTATGTTTATAGCTCATGTGGTAGTTCTTAACTGATTTACATATTCAATGCAGAGGACCGAGGAATCGTTCCAAGATTATTCCATCAGTGGGCCAGGAAGCAAGCATTTCAAGATCCAAAGCGGTTGCTTGACAAGGTAATAGTTTTTGTACCCACGGAGAATAATGTGATGAATCATTGGCTGTATACTTTTTTGAGTCTTGAAACACCTCTAACGTGCCAATCAGGTGTTGAGTAAGTATGGTATTCATGAAGTGTGATAATAGAAAGGAAAGATGTGAGTTAAAATGTGATGCTAGACTTGGTTGATGGGCATATTTTTTTTTAATACGGAGTGTGGATTATGAGAAATTGTTGGACAACCTCGTGTAGTGTGAAAAAAAAGCCAGCCTAGGAATATGGATTATGAGAAATTGTTTGAGCGCCACTTAAATGTAAGAGTTGCAAGAATGAAACTGTAAAACAGCACTATATGGCTTTGTGTTTGTGGTGTTTTATTCTAGTTCCATTCATAGTACTGTAAACATTGTCTATTGTCCTGTTAATTTTTTTTCTTAATCATCCTGTGTAAACTATTAACTGATTCTTGAGAGTTTCAGACACCATATGGGTAGGCTTTGGACTGGTACATGATGAGCAGCATCAGCTACACGGATGTATATCCTCAAAATCATCTTTATCTGTTTAAAATCATTCATAGATGATATTTGGATCACATTAAACCCAACAGTAACACTGAGAATATGTTCTGTATTTGCAATAATACAATCAGTAAGAGACATTTGCTATATGTTCTGTTATCCACTCCTTAATGTTGGTATTAATGAATTTTTAAGGTCATTTTTTCTTACTTTTTTTCTCTGACATTAAATTAAATATTAGCTGCCACCCCCAAAATAAAAGGCTACAAGGTAATGTTGAATGTTTGTTGATAATAAATGAAAATTTTGCTTTGTTGTTCACCTGAATGAAAAAGGTTGATTTTCACTTGATTAATGAGGTTTACCAAAGCCACCTGCAAAAAGAGATTATAAATGACTAGCTTACAGACTTTACAGTTAAAAAGTCTCTCTATGTGGGATGCGACATTGGAGTAAAATTTAGTCAATCTGATTTTTTTTAAATCATTTTTTCAAATGCTTGCTTGAACTAGTAGTAAGTCTTGCTTTCTTAATTGGATTGAGATTTAGCTTTGTGGATTTGAAATTGAGATTGAGATAGGTAAATTCATGCCTTCTAGGTGTTTGATAAAAAGCCTATTAGAGAAATTGAGATTGAGTAGAGGATTTCGCATACCAAAAGGATTTAAAGCCTTTTGAAGTTTTGCACTAAAGCCTATTAGCTCAAAATGGGAGAGCAATGTGCCTACACACAAAGATGCGGGTTCAAACCCCGTATAGGCTATCTATGTGGTATATCTTATTATGTTTCTCTTCGTGAATAGTATAAGATGCAAAAATAAAATTATAATGTGCATTTGTGCAGTTGTGAAGTGCATTTGTGCAGTTGTGAAGTGCATTTGTGCAACTATAAGATAATAAAGTGCAAAAATAAAACTATAATGTGCACATTTAGAGTACAAGTGTGCAAAAGTAAGGTTCAATTGTGCAGATTTAAACTAAAATTGTGCAAAAGTAAGATACAATTGTACACATTTAGAATACTTTGAGTAGGCGGAACCATTTTTTTTTTCCTTCTCCACATTCTTACCGGCAGGAATTTGCCTATGATTTTTTCAAATTATATTTTTATATAGAAAAATCTTCTTATTTCTTTACCGCGGGTTCTCGCGATTCAATTGTGCAGATTTAAACTACAATTGTGCAACTGTGAAGTGCATTTGTGCAACTGTAAAGTACATTTGTGCAACTTTAAAGTGAAAATATAAGAACATAAAGTGTGAAAATAAAATTATAATGTGCAAATTTAGAATACAAGTGTGCAAAAGTAGAATACAATTGTGCAAATTTAAACTACAATTGTGCAAAAGTAAGATACAATTGTGCAAATGTAAGATCATAATGTGCATTAATAAGACAAAATATGTGCTTTTGAAATCGATTTCTTAATTTTGTTTTTTTATTACTTTTGAGAGTTTGGGTTCACCTCTTGCATAATTTAGGTTGAGACGTTAGTTTGAAATCAATTTTTTTTATGTATAACAATTTCAAATTAAAGTGCATACTTAAGGTTAAAAAGTGCATAATTAAGGTTAAAAAGTGCATAACTAAGATTATAATGTGCATGATTAACAATTTGGGATTGATGTGTTCTTGTTTATAATACAACCTATGTGGGATTCGAACCCACATCTTTGTGCATACGCACATCGCTCTACCAATTGAGCTAATAGGTCAAAAATTTTAAGGGTAAATTGAGGGTTTAAGGCCATTGAGATAAAGCACATGACTGGTGTCCCAAGCATTTATCTTTATGCAGAAGTGTTTTCTTCTCCTCGTCCAATTTCTATAATGCACAAAAAACGAAAATGGACTTCAGCGAGTATTGGCAATTAGTTTCTACGTCATCAATCATACTCCGAGGTATACGTTTTCATGTTATGCGCTGCTGTTTCAGTAATACATGTGATTTGACATGATCCTAAACTTTCAAAATAAATTTGATGCATACACATTGCAAAGGATAAAATGAGGTAAAGATAAAAACATAGTAAACTAACTTCAAGTTAAAGGAGAAGCAGCGGATAAATTCAAAAACTAACCTTAGCTCCCTTTTTTTTAAACTGAACCTTGTCCTTAATATATGTTCTGTCTTTGGAAACCTTTTTCTGAACAGCAGCAAGTTCCTCGGCTACATGTTCATCATCACTTGATTCTGTGTTGATAATCTACTTTGCCCTTTTCTTTAAGAGGTCCATCTCCTTTTCACTTACATGCCGCCGATCTTCCTCAGGAGAGTTGACAAAATCTCACTGAGATGATGATGGTTGCTCAAGAAACAGGGTATTTCTTAAACCAAACATTGCAGGAACACCAGGAATCTGTGGAAGAATGCAAAGATGACAAATAAGGTTATGCACTAAAACTATAGCTGGATTTTTGTAAAGTATATGTTTGATGTTTTCTTAAACTAAAACATCTTCCAAGTAGCCATCATGGATGTGTTAGATACCTCCTTAAGCTTCTTGCGAAGATGAGCATCTTAAGTAGCGACAAAGAAGTGCTCGGAATTACTTTCTCCAATAACATCTGCTATACAATCTGCTGCATTTTTCCTTTTCTCATGGTCACATCTGCAATCAACAATGTCAAAATATATAACAATAACTTATTCTCGAATGACCCAAATGACACTACCATTTGTGCCCGCTACAAGGATCAGTTAATTTTTAAAAAGAGTAATTAGCACAAATCCTTTTAGGATTCTGATCCTTTCTTGTTCTAATAGTTCTCATTTGTGGTCATATTATTGAAATATAACCGTCCCTTTTGCCTACTCATTGTCTTCTTTAATTGACTGCAAAATGCCATTTGATTATCTATGACATATCATTAACAACATCTTTGTAGAGGAAACTAACCTTGCAATCCTGAAATTATGATTAGCATCGTTGAGTGACTCAACATGGGAGGCACCGAGAGAATTCAATTCTCCAATAAGGCAATATAAAATCATTTTTTTTTTCAATCAGAAAGCATCCTAAAAGCATCCCCTTGTCCCATTAACTCCTAGAAGCATCCTAAAAAAAATGTATACCAGAAAAGATCCTAGAATGAACCGCTGTTGGCTGGACACCAGAAATCAATAGATGCATAGATTTCCAGTGCATCATCAAAAGGTAATTGTGGGCCAAACAGAAGGCAT